>BGPR01037522.1:0-12401 GCA_013235015.1 Araneus ventricosus | reverse complement strand
TTTGTAGGTTTCTGTCAAATTTTGGACAAAATCCATCAGCGGGAAGTCTGTCTGTATGTCCGAAGTCATGTGAACACTATAGCTAGATGGATAAAATTTGGTACACAGTTTTATCGTCATGAATGTAGGTCCGTATAAAATTTTGGGCGAAATCCGTCAACGGGCTGACTGTCTGTCGGTCTGTATAATCGCATACTTGTTCAACTTCATGAGCATGCGTTCTGATAGCAATGCCTGTGCAAAGAAGGGACACTCCGAAAACTTGTCAGTTTGCCAAAAACCAATTCTGGCGGCGAGATTTTGTAATGAAGCAAACATTTAGGGCGTCTCGCCAGGTCCTGTTGCGCAAAAAAATGCGCTGGGGATTTTATCTGTTTTGATCCTTCAAACCACGCGTGGTTCCAACTTTGGTTAACATGCGACGGAAGTTTATTTGGCGTCTTTTATTATTCTAGCTTGTATGAACTATATTTTTCTATAAGTATGCTATGATGGTTCTATACATCCTATTTAATTATGATTGTTCTTTCATAATTGATCTTTATCAAACACGTTATGAAGGAATTACCCTCTTAAAGAATTTGAACTGTATTGTCCTTGAGACGGTAAGAGTGGAAAATCGGTTCGCATGTAATCGCTACGCATCTCTTTGAATTTGATTCTTTACGTAAATATTTTACAATCACTATAATCTACAATGAGAAACCTTCCGATAGTCATTGGATTCTGGGTTACAGTAGGTTCGAATTTTTTTATCCAAGCGGGGGGGTGGGGGGAGGGAAACAGCACCTTTTTGGGAAAGTATACGAGAAAGTTTAGGGGAGACCACTCCCTCTGGTTTTATTACTGAAGCAAAATTGAACAGCCCATTTGAGTTGCTTTTTTCAGTTTAAATAAAAGCACTATCAAGTTCAGTTCTCAACGTAAAGTCTTTTATATTTGACGTAGTCTTACGTCTCTCCAAAGCGGTCTAATGGTGTGTCGGGAAAGGAATAAATTATGACGATTTTCGTGGAATTTTTAAACGATTAAAGCTCCTCAACCAAATAACATAGAGAATTGGTTTTAGTTTCATTTAACAGAGAAAGGTGGACATTGAAGATTGCAAAAAGAATTTTAGAATTTGGAATTACGTTTCAGTCACAGTCGAGTTGCAAAGTTGGTGAAAATGAATGGTGACTTCAGATGACGTCACAGCGACCGATGCTCGCGCGCGCATTGGTTGTGAGCGGTATATTAACTGGATTTTAACAGATTAATAATTAATTCATTCAGATTAATTCATTTAACAGAGGAAGGTCATAGAGCATAGGCCATAAGTCAAAGTCACATAGAGCTACTTTAGTCACAGAAAGTCACAGTCGAGTAATCGATTAATTAACTGTCCTTAATTAATTATCATTAACAATTGTTGATATAATTGAGCTGTCCTTTCCATCGATTTAATTGAGCTGAGTTGGTTTTAGTTTCATTTAACAGAGAAAGGCCATAGGTCAAAATCACATAGAGATACTTCAGTCACATAGAACAACTTGAGTCACAGAAAGTCACAGTTGAGTAAGGTAAGTAAGTCCACGCCCCTCAATCCCTGCGGCCGTTTCGCAGAGACAGCCTCCCGTCGATATTTTTCCCGTTTATTGCATGTTTCCCTCGTATTTTACAGAGCGCATCACTTGCACTAGTGAAACTGCTTTACTAGTGAAATTTTGTTTCGTTTGGAGCCACAGAAGAGGCATGGGGCGGAACTTTAATTAAAAGAACCATGTATTTTGTAAACGTACTGTCTTCCATAAAAAAACTCAATAAGCTTGCGTTCGGATTTAATCAATCATTTCTCCATTCTTAGAGAGACTTTAGAAGGCATTTAAATTTAATATTTACACCCGCAGTTGCTGCACATGTCAGGCCAGGTCCACATGGCGGAAGGTCTTCATAAGTACCGTCAGCATTCATGTAGTCAGAGCATCTTCCTCCTAAGAAAGAGAGAGTAAGGATTCTCTGAGAAACTTTTATCGCACGTCACTATCATGCAACAGAAGTGAGATAAGCACGACGAATCATTTGCAAACCAGTGGGAGTGGCCTCCCCTAAACTTTCTCGTATACTGCTCAAAAATTTGCCATTTCCCCTCCCTTTGCGCGGATAAAAAAAAAATCGAACCTACTGTAATCCAGAATGCAACTAATATCAGAAGGTTTTTCATTGCAGATTATAGTGATTGTAAAATATTTAAGTGAAGAATCATATTAAAAGAGATGCCTATGTATTAAAACTTGGCAATATTTATTTTTCATCACACTCCAGCAAGATCCGCTATTATACGAGCGAGCGAAAACAAAACGGGAGATAAAACGTATTTATCACAAACTCCGTCTCAAGGACAAAGTGACGAAATCCTCCTGCTTGGTACCAGAGATTGCTAAGTACGCATGCGTATGGAGATCAGTTATGAAACGAATGCTTAACAAGTATGCGATTATACAGACCGACAGACAGTCAACCCGTTGACGGATTTGGCCCAAAATTTTATACGGACCTACATTCATGACGATAAAACTGTGTACCAAATTTTATCCATCTAGCTATTCAAGTTTTTGAGTTATAGCGTTCGCATGACTTCGGACATACAGACAGACTTCCCGTGGACGTATTTTGACCAAAATTTGACAGAAACCTACAAATTATGTGTAAAGACCACATACCAAATTTCACCCCTGTAGCTCTAATAGTTTTCGAGTTATCGTGTTCACAGACAGACATAATTCCCAAATTGTGTTTTTCGGATTCAGGGAGGTCTAAAACGTAGAGATTCGTCAAAATCTCGAGTTCGAATTTTTTGACGATTACAATACTTTTCTTTTGTATACTTCGTATACGAGAAAGTAAAATTGAGTCAAAACACCGCATATGAATGAATCGGAGAAAAATAAATATAAAACTTTAAAAAAAGCACGTTTGTATGTATGTAATAAAAAAAATTGAGCAAAATAGTTTAAATCAGAAACCTGGAGGACAAAACAAACTCGTAAAAGTGTGAGACCGTAACCGGTCTAACAATAATCGGATGTAAATGGTATATAGGAGGCACTTTTAAGTTCGTGCCTCTACTCTTTGATTAATCCATATTGAATCCAGTTTCCACGGTAGAAATTCTCAAATCTTTAGCAAAAAATTACAGTGGCATCATCAATGTAAACCTTTGGCTAGGCTGGGCTGAGCTCTGAGGTGGCGGTTTGTCGTTCAGAAGGCAAAACAAACAAACGCAAAGCAAAACAAACAAACGTAAGGCAAAACTGGCAAACGTAAGGCAAAACAAACAAATGTAAGGAAAAACGGGAAAACGTAAGGCAAAACAAACGCAAGGCAAAATGGGCAAACGTTATAACAGAACGTCAGCCCTTTAAGCTTTTGTTTCGTTTTTTGTTCTATAATTACCCTCTCACTTCCCTTTCCAGCTGTTTTAAAGAGTTTCTATCTTTTCCTTTTCTTCACCTTCCTTTTCTTCAGAAAGGTTTAAAAGGCGAATGTGTTATTATTTCTGACTTGAACGCAGGCCTCCTTTTCTTCTGGTTCACATGGTCTTTTCCATTTTGCTTTGGAAGTTGTAATATTTAAGTAATGCTAACATTAATTTTACTGCAAGTAACATTTTCTGTAGGCCTAGGTGTTCTTTAAACCTATGAGCCCTACTCCGCCTCAAAACGCCTCATTCGGCACAGGCCGGACTCAGGCGGTTTAGGGCGCCTGGATGGAAATTAGTTTCTTTCTTTGTTGACAATTGATCTCGCAACCGAGGGTGTCGTCCTCCTGGAATTTCTGTAAAGAAAGGGGTCACTTGAATCCTCACTCAAGCCGGGTTCGAAGAGTTAGAAGATGATAAAGCGCGGAAAAGTTAAAGGAAAATAGGCCTATTAACCTACAGCTTTCAATATTTTGGCAGGGTGCACTGTTTGATCCTCAATTCTCGAACCTCTTTACTCCTCACAGCTTCCAACTTGGAGTTAAATTCTTCAATCATTTCTGTATCACGAGTTTTCTATCTGTTTTCCTCGTTCATAAGATGATAATTTGTAATAAATGAGTTGCTGAAACAAACTGTAAAAAATCGTATCAAGATGAAACTATTTCGTAGTAAAATATTACTGTTGTATTCTAATAATATATTTCAGAAGAGTTATTCATTTATATAGAATTGTTTATTGCTTTTACAAGAAAAAAAATCAAGTAAAAGTTAATGTAAGCTTAGGGAGGCTAAAAGTGCACAGTGAACACTTGCTGCGAACTCTCGGCTTCCTCGTTAGTATTTGGTTAAATCGCCGCTGGTGCCAAAGCTAAACAGGTAGATAAACTCAAGGTACATCATTTTATAGCTTATAAAATGAGCTTTAATCTGAAATTGCCCTTAAATACTTAGTTCACTCTACACAATAACATATACTTGCGTTCTCTGATCAAAAAATCATATAGAAAAGTAAGAGATGGAAAAATAACTGCTTATAAATGGAAAACGAAGTGCAGCAAACCAGTGACATTGTATTCTAGCACAGTAGAAACACAACTAAAAATTCTTAACGACATATGAAAAATCGTTAAAAATAATCGTTATCTCCCCAAAAAAGAACCAACCATGAAAACAGAAAATTCCAATTCTCCATGTCATACATTTTTTCTTGTATTTTTTTTATAACTTTCTTTATTTTAAAAAAAGAACTTTGTCTTTTTCTAAAAATTTTTGTTAAACTTTGTGCTATATATATTGTCTATAGATAAGGTAGCTTTATATATACAGGGTGTCCACACTTATTGTGATCAATAACTGATTTCTAAACCGTTGGGGATAGACATCTAGTTCCAATTGGAAAAATGCTTTAAATGAAGGGAAGAATTATAATACTCGTTTTTTGAGTGAATAAATATATTGCTGAAATAGTTACGAATTCTAACTTCTTATACGGTCCCCCGGTCCTACCAGTCATATTTAGTAAAATATTCTTGACACTCTAACATTTTAAACAGAAAAAGTCCCACTCTTCTGCGACTACAACTGACCGAGTTATGGAGCTTTGAATATCGCTGACTTAGACCACTTTACACCATTTCAATAGCCGTCCTGAAGACGATCCACCAATCAAATACACAGCACTTTCTGGCCGAGGCCGCTGATTGGTTAAAAATCATGAAAATCGAAACCCCAGAACTCGCTCAGTTTTAGTCGCAGAAGAGTCGGACTTTTTTCTGTTTAAAATGTTTGAGTGTCAAGAATATTTTACTAAACATGACTGATAGGACCGGGAGACCGTATAAAAAGTTAGAATTCGTATTTTTTCAGAAATATATTTATTGACTCAAAAACATATATTAAATTTTTTCCTCTCTTTTAAAGCACTTTTCCAATTGGAACTATATGTCTATCTCTAACGGTTTAGAAATTAGCTATTGATCACGATAAGTGTGGACACCCTGTATATATATATTCCCTACAGAGCATTTTGAATGTATGGCAGCCTATAAACATCATCATTTAGAAAAAGAAAGAAGGAAAGGATAGAAAATGAAGGAAATGATTTCAAGTTACCACTCGCTGAGGGTGGCGAGCACGCAGTTAAGTGGGCCGCTGCACTTCGGACGCAGATCTCTCCTACTGGACAAGGCTCGTTTGGGCAGGACGCATCAGCCAAAGTCTGGAATAGAAAGAAATTCGAACTAGTTGCTCATCACCCTTAAGCTGCTGTCACTTTGGGACTGTCGCTGACCGTAACAGGAAGACACGTGGCGCCATCAAGATCACGTCACCATTAAACAATCTGACGTCAAGTATACGAGCCTGCTCAAATCTTTCGGACAAGATCTGGAAGAAATGCAGATCGCTTAGTTTAGTTACACAGGCTTATTCAAAACGATTGCATCGATAACACACAGATTTCGCTTTCTTGTGGACAACGATGGGAATAAAACATTTGAACACAATACAGAAGGAAGTTTGAGGGTTTGCTTAGAAACGAAATAAGTTTCCTATGTGACTTCTGTGGTCACAGGGACAGCATCTGTGGGACAGGCCATTTCAAGCGGGGCACTGCGAAGTGTGCTCATACATTTTCAGCATGTGGCTATCTAGATCTTCCGAAATTGCGCATCGCGATTTAATTTCATCGAGATGCGTCGTCGAATCTGTCTCTTAACTCTCCCCCTGCATGCAATAGCGAACGAAATGAAGGTTCGATAGAGAACGCTTCACATGGTAATGAAATGGACTACCGCATGGATGTTACAAAATTTCAAGCTCCTTTTGCGCTTTCCATTTTTTCTCTCTACCGTTGTTTAGAAGGAAGGTATAGCTACTTGTAACCAGTGCAGCTGATTTTAGTAACTCTTAATGTAACGAAATTGTCTTGTGGGTGTACGTGAATGCAATCCAATAAGCAGGATTTAAAAAATAAAGCTCTTTATTTTTCAAATATTCCCAGCAAAGAAACGTAGCACTAGTATTAACACAGCACTAGTAAAAATTCACAACAGAGACTACCAATAAATCTCAACACAGCGCTCAAAGGCTTCTTGTTAGCTCACCAGCTTGCTTGCTGATCAAAATCCAACTCCTCTTCTTGGCTTTGGAGCTTGCCTTTATACTTTTCAACAGGAAGTGATTACATTACGTAGGAAGTGACGTAATCTCTAGAAAGTTCATGAAACCAGTAGAAATAGGTGGAAAGTTCGAGGTCCTTCTCGAAAATTCCTTTTGTCGCCAAAGTCGCCAACTTCATAGCCAAGTTGCCAAAATGGTCGCCAAATCTGTCGCCAAGATTAGCATCTCAGGGAAACAACTTTATAGCTTTGTAACAGTATTAGCGTCCCGTCTTGTAGCAATACAAGGGTTATTTTGAACCGTCCTAAGAATTTTGAATATTAGCCATACGATGATGAAGACGACATCTGGACTCCCCTCCCCAGCATCCATACCACACTAGAGGGAGGATGTTTGACACTCGATGTCAGATTCAATGTGCACCGTGCCCACATGCTCGGCGGCTTAATGGTGCAATAGGATTTTGAAACAGGAAAACCGTGGTCCCGGAGCCGAGACCTCTCTCTTTTTCCTCTTTCTGTGCATGTGAGCACCTTAACATTAAGCGGGCAGTTCACCAGTAGTCCACTCCACTTTATTTGGAACATAGCATGCCAAAACTTTTCGTCAATGCAAAAATCCGATGAGAATTGTTATACACTTAAGGAAAGTTTGGAAATCCAACATCGTTTGTTTTCCATTCAGCCCATTCGACCATAAAAGTAAAATATGTTCCTTCGAGATGGGAGGACGCTTTTTCCGAAAAGCGACCCCCCCGTGGAGGGGGAACCCGTGAGATAGGAGAATGTGGGTGGGAGACAGTCTGGAGAGTGGGGGGTCCGGTTTTGAATTCGGGAGGAGGAGTAGGCGGGAATCGCAGCGACTTTTTGGATCTTCGTGAATGACCCACCCAAATGAATCGGCTTAATAGGGTGGCAACAAATGGTTTGACAATTGGTTCTATACCATTTGGTCGTTGGTACAAATGGTGCAGAACAGGCTTGTGGTGAATATCCACCTTTTGGTCGTCGACATTCTTGATGGGATCGTGTGTCTTCCTGTTACAACTAGCGACTCAGCCAGTACGAAAAATGCTAGAAACTAAGGTTGACAACACTGCAATATTTCCTCTCAAATCTGCAATATCTTCAACTGAAACTAGTTAAGAAAGTCATTTTGATTTAAGCCACTTCATTGAAATTTCTTGAATTACTATTTCTGCAGACCGTGCAGATAATGTAACAATAGAATTTTTGTTACTTTGTCATAGTAAAGATAAATTATTGTAATCGTCCGAAAATTCGACCTCGATATTTTGGTGAATTTCCGCTTTGTAGACGTTCCTAAATCTGAAGAAAAACAGTTTTTTGAATTATGTCTCACAACACCCTTTTTTGTCAGACAGAATCTCAAGCTAGAAGGATGAAATTTGGTATGCAGTGTTTACACCAAAGTCGTAGATGTCTATTGAATTTTGGCCGAAATCCTTCAACGGGAATTCTGTTTGTCGAACCGCGTGGAAGTGAATACGTTCACTGAAAAGTCTAACGATCTAGATGGACGAAATCTATAATGTACAGTTGCGGTAAAAAAGGATCCACCCAGCATTATTCCGCCGGTAATTATTGCTTCTTAAAAAAAATTACCAATTTTCAGGAAATAACGTATACTAATAGGTTCTAAGGTTGAAATTCTCTTAAGGGGTCATCTACATATTAAAATGGCACTAACTTAAAAATTCTCAACGGCATCACCCTTTTTGGATGCCATAAATAAATTTCTCATGAAAAAATACCCCAGGATATTAATTTTGGTTAATATATCATTAATAGATTGGAAGATATTTGACATTTTGTGTTCTCGACATAAAAGGGGTCGTCTCCACATTTACTTACTGAAGTTCTCTGCTTGCATTTAAATGCTTGTAGTAGCGTTTTAAATCATTTCGCACTTTAAATGTTATTTTCAAATTAATGATCTACATTTTACACTCGGTAAAACTTGATGAGTGAAAAAATAAATAGAATAATATTGCAGCACTTTAATTTATAAATTTTAATGTATATATGAATAGTTAGATATTTATACATTTAAATTTTGTAAAATAAAGTGGTACAATGATTATATTTAATAATGAAACGGTTTCGAAATATATGCTGCCCGATTAAGTGAATAGAAAATGTAATGCAACTTCAAAACTGTTCGTATAAATAAGCTGAAAGTTTGCATAGGCTTATGAAATAACCATCTGCATCGATTATTATTAAAATCTATAAGTGTTGCTATTAAAAAATATTTTTGGACATAAAATATCATAAAATATTTCATATGCTCAAAATTATTTTTAAATCAAAAATATAAGCGCAGAAATACTTCAAACTATTACAAAAAATGTCAAAAACTATATTATTTCTCAAGATATCAATAAGAATTCAAAATTTTACTTAGCATTGAAGACTAAAAGTTTTATTTGCTTATAATTTCAAAAGTTATTGAGCTTGGATAATGAAATTTGGTATATGAGCATAACTTTTCGTGCAGTTTTGAAATTCGTTGGTAAAAATGTGTGTTGCGTTGGAAATTTTGAAGTTAGTGCAATTATATATATGTAGACTACTCCTACCGAAATTTTCAACCCTAGAATCTATTAATAGACGTTATTTCCTGAAAATTCGTACCTTTTGTTTTAAGATAAAATGGACAGCGGCGGAATAATGCTGGGAACAGTGTACATGTGCCTGTCTGTCTGTCACAAGAATAGACGAAACCACAATAGTCGAAAAGAACGTCAGAAAAACGGGTGAAAATAATTTTCCTGTTCCTTTTTCGGAAGTTCCTGCTTAAAGAATATATGATGAGATTTCATACAGGCGGAGTTTACATGATAGAAGGAAATTCTTTAGAATGGGATCAAAGACAGATTTCGAATTCACCAATTTTCGGATTAGGCTTGATTCGTCTGCCTTTATATTACTTTTAAAAATTTGCTTTTAATTATATGGCAACGATGACGTGCACACAAGAAAATGTATTTAACATCATTGCAACGCGCTTGTGTATAAATGAAGTAATTAAAACAATGAAAATTATTGATGTAAAATATACTTAAAATATTTTTAAAAATGTATTAAAATTAGAGAAAAAAAAATGTGTGGAAACAAAATTGGTACCATTGAAAAGTTATTGTTTTGAATTTTAAAGTGGTCTAAAAATGATTTTTGTGCAAAAGTATGCTCGAAGTTATTGAGAAAAAACTTAAAAGTTGCGATTAATTTTTAATTAAAATTTTGATAAAACTTTCATAGGTAAGCACTTGTTACCGAAGAAGTAACCATCTGCTAAATTTGGTATCTCGAGGTCTAACGGTTTTCTGTTCAGAGTGTTTCTAAAGATTCTTGCGACATGCATGTCATATGTTGAATCACGCAATTTACGAATATAAACATTATCATATTAAAAAATTACTTACATGGCCAACCAGAAAAATAACCAAGACTTTGCCAACGATTCTCATAGCTATTGGAGAGCACAAAATTGGCATTGAAAATTCAATCAGAAAAAACTTTCATGGAATAAAGAAAATAACCGTTAGCAATTTGACAGTTACAAAAGAAATTGCTTGTCATGCAGGAAGCTGTGTTTTGTCCTTTTATTTGTTTTAAATAATTTCTAAACATATCTGTTATCTGACAGGAACAAAAGTGTTATCTAATACAGTGAGATAAGTCCGAAAGAGCTGAATAATATTCAAAATAGTTAATAGTGTAAATATCGACATTATGACTAACAGTTATTTATCATGCACTACGAAGAAACTATTGCCGAGAAATTTCATAAACTATATATTGAAAGTATCCGTTGAAATATATCTTGAGTATATTTTGTCTATTTAACAAGTTAAGTGTCCCTAGTGACTGAGAGTAGGTTTTAGATTTAGTGCCTTTAGGGACTAATGATATCGTGAGATACCTGTAAGGTCGCTTTCCTGCAATATTAGACCTATGGTTGGAAAGAGACATTTACAAAGGTTATATCTGATGTCGTAGGGGAACCCTAGCCCATACCCCTTGACCTTGGAGACAAAATTGGTGACCATTTGGCGACTTGGCGACAAAATGAAGGGTTTCGAAAATACTTATCGCTCTATATCTACTAGGAAATGAGTTATGGAGTATTTTCGGGAGATTTCTATGTGACGTCACATCCTGTCAGAAAAGGTCTAAATACCGAGCGAACGTGGAGTCAATATTTTCTTCGCAGTCGTGTTCGCATTGCGAGTTGAACAGCTGTTAGGCGCTGAGCGCTATTGTTCGTGCTATTGCTATTATTATTAGTGATTTGCTGACTGCTTCTTTTGCTAATTTGTACAAGTGCTGTTCTTTTTATGGATACATGTGCTTTGATTTTCTGGAATATTCGTTAAATAGAGCGTCATTTTCAGTTATCCAGCTTGCTGAACTATTCTCACCGTACACCCACCTGACGATTTTCGTAACAATATCTATCTTCCAAAGACACCAATTTATCCAACAAAAATCGCAAGTCGAGTTTTTACTTTCTTTTATACGAATTATACAGAGGGAAAGTATTGTAAATTGGACCTCTACGTATTGACGATTTTCCACGTTTTAAATTTCCTTGAGTCCCAAAATACATTTTTGGAATTATATCACTCTGTTGGTCTGTCAACTCTATAATTCAAAAATAGTAAGAGTTAGCGGATTGAACTTGGTATGTGGTCTTGCCACCAAAATAGTATCAAACTACAGACCAACCAACATATAGGTGTTCGCCATCTAGTAGAGTTTCGTTTCACAATATAGAAGACATTAACCTTCAAAATATCTTTAATCGATAGAATTTAGATTACGCTCGTTTGTAGAATCTTATATGGAGAAATGAAAAGAAGGCAGGTTTATATTGTGTGAGAACACTCCGGCCGGTTTCATAAGAACTTACCCTGAAAGTGGTTTTGAAATACCATTTTGCTTACATTTTTGTGAATTATGCTATCCACACAAACTTGTTGATTGAATGAATATTAACCAAAGACTGTGTTCTCTCATCTTTTATAAAAGCGCAAATTTTTTCATCTGAACTTGCCACCTGTATGTTGTCAAAGCTTTGTCAAAAGTTAGAAGCGTTGATGTGAGCGATTAGCATATTCTCTTCTGCGAAGAGGAATTTCACAATGTGATGCAAAGGCTTCAATTTTCTGCACATGTATGGTAGGAAGCATGAAATCTGCAGATAAGGATCAAACTTTATTTTATTATTAAGCCAACATTTACTTCGTGGACGATTTCCCAAGAGCGCGTGTTCACTGTCAAATCCATTCGAATCCACACTGGTCATACCCATTGCATCCATGAGCAACGCCTTCTTGTTGAGTGACGTCCAGTCTACTCTACATACGACGTTGATTTGACTGTACTTAACACTAAACGTCCCTTAAACGTTTGATGAGAAAATTCACAAAAAATATAATCGATTTTTTACACTTGACTCCATGACTTTTCCTATTAAATACATACCACTCATTTTTCATTACTTATTTTTATTTCTCTTTGTTGATTCTGATAAACACGTGTACCTTCCTGAAGAGTAAAACTGTCTCAGAGTGATAGGCTTGGGTTTCTGAAACGAACGGTAGTATGTGCAGCCATATGTTCGATAACATACTCTATTATATTTCTATTATAACCTTGTGACAAGGGAAATAAGTACACTGCGAAATTTACAGAACATTTTCGGAGAGCCGATCTCGGTCCATAGAACCAGACTTAGCTGTGTATGTTGCCGGCAATGTACGAAAGCCAGTATTTTATAGAATACCTAG
>BGPR01037520.1:0-15098 GCA_013235015.1 Araneus ventricosus | reverse complement strand
TTACTTTTTAAATAGATTTACTAAATTATTTTGATAAATTTACTTTTTAGCTATGATCTAAAATTCCTTTTTTCACTTAGGGCAGATAATGTTCAATGGAAACCATACTATCTCTTTATTTGTAATAATTAGGTTAAAAATTCAAGTTATAGTCAGATAAATAAAGTAGAATAAATGTAATTTAAATCTAAATTATGCATGATCGAAATAAAAATTAATTTTCATTGCATTTAATGACATTAAAGAGTCATTCTGCCTAAGACTTTTTTAACAATTGAATGTAAAAAATCAAAGTCATTAATTTTATTAGCTGCAAAACATATTCCCTTAAAATTTAGTTCACATTAGCTTGCGAAAAATTAAATTAGTTGATGTTTTTAAAATTGGTCGGCATAAATAATATATAATTAATAAAATGGGCGAATCAGCTGACAGTAGAAGGCGGCGATTTAAAAATACAGAAATAATTTGAGCTCACCTCTTTAAAACTAATTTATCTCCTTAGAAAGGAATGAAAATGTCCAAGTATTTCTTTATGCGCCGACTCTCTTATGAAACAAAAACAGAAAAGCAGCATTTCCTTCGTATTATTTGCCACTAAAGAAACACCAAAGGATCACTCGTCCAATAAGGACGAGGCCCCTTTATCCTTTCTACAATATAGTAAACAAGATAAAATAAGACCTCCCCACCCTGAAACACAAAACTCTAAAAATGCGCGATTCTCCTTTACCTGTGAGCTTTTAATAGTTAAATTACGTGAATTTTTTGCCGTCCCTCTCCTCTTATCAGCATCTAAGAGGTTCGAAGAAGATTCTTAAGGCAGGCGAGTTCCCTTGTTGATCTATTTTACGACTATAAAATGAGATGCAAAAAAGAAGAAAAAGCATGTTGTTTTGCCTTTTCTAGGCAAGAACCACACCCATGGTCAAAGAAGAACACTTTTTGCCTTGCTAAAAGGACCCTTTTTTCCTGCGGCAGCAAGAAACTCAAAGTGCTCATTGCCTCATCAGTTTGTAACATAAAGCTACTTGTTATTTTGTTTCAAGAAAAGATGCAGGCCCTTTCTCTCTCTCTGTAAGGAGGTCACAACCAGACAAGCTGGCAACTTGACCACTGGACAAAACAATTAGCCACTCCCGTTATGTTTAGTGAGCGACTGAAGACTTATCCTCAAATTCTTTTCTGTTTGCACAGCAGATCATACCAATCTAACTGTTAAACTAAGTTTTTTAAATAGTAATTTTTACGCCCCCGTTCTGCCTGCGCCATTGGCGGGGCCAATCTCGCCACCCCGTCGGTACGGCCCTGTCTATAATACTGTTTATGACAAATGAGACATTTTTTTAAAAAACTAAGTAATATTGAAAGATTGTAATGAGAAAACCATAGCATTTTGAAGATAAAGTATTTTGCACTTAACAGAAATGAAAGTACTTATCAGCATCTAACACTTTTAATATTTTTTTATTTGTTATCTACATAAATGAAATGTAACTCAATAATAGCTGAAATGCATCAATTATAATTTAACTTATAGAGACCATTAAAAAAACCCGACAGTATTTTGTAACTCTCACGTGACCATGAATTGACCCCATTGTCGCTGAGGTCATGAAAACATTCCAAGTTGTCCTCACACTCCAGGACCTTCTGATCGTATTCGATCCCTGCAATCTTCGAAAGTTCCGCTATTTCATAGACAGTTTTTGTCTCATTGAACGAAAAAATCTGCTTTTCTATCGCGGAATTTGTCATACCACAAGTTGCAAAGCATTTAACCACCAAACCCGAATCCAAATCTCTCCAAGCAGATTTAGACCATTCCACGGCGTCGGCTACGGTCATTTTTTTAGCCAATTCTGACACATTCGCACTCTCATCCATTCGGGCGATGATCGACTGAAAGACGTATCGTCAGTACTCTAACTTGAATCATTTGATTATGCCATGGTCCAAAGGCTGAAGCTTGAAGGTCATGTTAGGAGGTAAAAATACTAGGTTCACATGTTTAAAAACAGTTTGGTGTTTATGGCAGGTTGCGTTGTCTAAGACAAGAAGAACGTTTTTTCCTTCTTTGACCATCTTTTGATCGAAATCCGTAAGCCACTCTTCGAAGATCGCAGGTGTCATCCAGGCTTTTCTGTTTGACTTTCAGTGAATTCCAAGTTTGCTAATGTCCTTTCCCTTAAAACATCTTGGTGTTTTCGACTTCCATTCATCTATAGCTTTAATTTTTCTCCCGCCGCACTAGCGCAAAACGATATCGTAATCCTCTCTTTTGCTTATTTTCCTCCTTTGGAGTCTGCCGACTTCACCATCATGCTCTTATTTGGGAGGGCACGAAAAAAACGTCCCGTCTCGTCCATGTTAAAAATGTCTTTGTCAGCGTACTGCTCTAAAAGTAATGGTTGTCTCGTTGTCCAGTCTCGCATAAATTTTCATCGACATCGGCAGCTTCCCCGCATAATGCACGGAGCTCCAACGTTAAAATGACTCGTTTCTTAGACATGTTTAAATCTCTAGCCTATACAAGAATTGCAACTGATCTGTACTGTCATTCCTCCTCTATACTCCTTTAAAGTCAAACCAAACGCGATAACCAATGAGAGATTATAAGCAACGTGACTTTTCACTTGTAGTCCCCTCCTTGCACCTGTTGTCCAGTTCAAGGCACCAAACAATACGTCAAGTCGACCGACCGGTTTGGAATGTGGATTTTGTTTGCGGGAAAAGGCAAGAAAATTTTCGGATATGGTACCGGTCGCTTATAGAGAGTTGTCTGATCTCTCCTAGAGGACTTTTTAACATTAAGTATATAGGGTAAAAAATCGGTGCCTTTAAATATTGGTCGTTGGAGGAGGGGGTCGCTTAATAGAGGTGGTCTCTCATAGAAGTCTCACTGTATTTGTTATAAAACAAAATACGAGATAGATGGTGAATCTGAAAAATTCCAGATTTGAGAAAGTAAAAAATATGAAATTCGAGGCAAATTTTGAAAACAATCAGTCCTGCAAAACATAATTTAAAGCTGTTTTGATATTGTATATTCACACTTCAGAAGACAGATAAGCTGAGTTGCCTGCCTTCGTCATTTCACTCAGGTTTCGAATTTGTTCCCTTATTTGTTGAATCAGGGCCGACCCAAACAAAATCGGGACCTTGCAACAAATTTCGTATAAAAATAATATTTATTGTATTTTGGTATTTATTACATTGCTCAGATTGGAATAGGACTAGGGAAAACATGAATATAATTTATGAATAAGGAATATATAAAATATAATTATTAAAATATTTTTAAACTTTAATATGCCTAATGAAACAATGTTTAATTGCTAAAATTGTTAGAAACATTATCCTACTCGAAATCAATAATGAAGCCAATTTAATAAACAGTTGTCAAAAATAATTTCTAAAAGTCATAAATTTAACACAAAATTTACCTAAGATTTGTCTGCAAGAACAAATGCAGAATATTTTATTTTGTCGTACAGCTGATACTCCGAATTCGAACGCGATGAATTTATTGATGCTGGAAAACCACATTTTTAACAAGAAAAAGCGAGAAACTCCTGTGATACGGGCCTGATCGTCGCTTAGCAGTCACACACAAGACAGCAGACACAAGAGAAATACATGTGCTTAATATAGAGCTAAATAAGCAGAAGATGAGGAGGGAGAAACCACAAAGGTGCGTCCTCCCTGGATTGATAGTATGATGGATTTATTTAACAAACTACGTTTTAACAAGTACCGACGATGAATTCATAGATGCTGGAAAGCCACACTTTTAACAAAAGCGAGAAACCCCTGTGACATATGTGCTATATCATCGCTTAGAAGTCTTGTGGACACAAGGGGAACACATGTGCTCGATTTAGAGCTAGATAAACAGAAGATAAAACATTCCTCTAGAAGTATCTCTTTAAGCTGCCCTGGTTAAGACTGCTGGCCATTAGGGGAACAGGTGTTGATCCCCACACAAGTTCTTTACCCTGAAAATAATAGTCTCAGAAACAAGGAATACATTGAATGTTATCACCTGCGATTTATTTTCAAATGACGGACATCCAATTTGTGGTGCCCTTTCCTCCCCGCGCCGAAAAAAAGTTGACCATATGATGAATGGAGCAATCGAACGTGCTTTAGGACTGCACAATTTTTCATTTTTTTTATACTTTGCTTTGCCTAAGAATCGGAAATACGTGGAACTCTTAAGTAGCAAAGAGAATTGTTGGATTCTTATCCACTAGATTCAGCAATTACTTTTTTTAACGGATCTTTGAAGGAAATTTTCAAAAACAAAAAAATCACAATATATTTCTTTTAAGAAAAATTATTAATATCTTATGCATTTTTTACATAAAAATTGGTTGAAAGAATTTTTAAACAAAGATAAAAATTTAAATAGAAAATGCGTCATTTAAGACACTGCTTAAAGAATATGCATGAAAAAGGCATGTCTGAAGAAGGAACTATTCGACTAAAAAAAAAGAGTGCATTTTGCTCAGAAACAAGAAATCATTTCTTGAATTTGAGCCAACCTATCTTCATTTTTAACCACATTTGCTTATTTTTGAGTACTTTTTTCTCGCAGTATTGCAAGCTTGTTCCGTTTTTTGCTCAGTTTTTACACATTGGTTTTTCTCAATGGGGTATACATGATATTCTATCAACGTATTTTAATTAATCATCTTTTTATTAAGACATTTTGTCCAAATGTCATTAAAAATTCAGTGGCATTTTGAATTACATAGTTTTTAATGTGAGGTAATTTGGGGAAGAATGAAAATAGTTTTACTTTCTGATCACATACTTTTAATATTGAATATGGAATCTTAAGAATTTAGGTGTGAATTCTTTCAATAAGTTTAGAGCGTACTTTTAATTTACTAGTTTCGGGCGCTAGGTAAATATAGCGAAAATAATGAAATGTAACAAAACCGATGTAAATATATATATAATCGTTTCATCTCACCTCCTATGACTCAAAACTGAAAGGCCGTTTTTTCTCAATTATTTTCTACGAACTTTGGAAGCAGAAAAATCCAAGCACTGAGTTTGAAAAGAACATGTTTGTGCTGGTACTCACGAAGAGATAGACTATTAGTCAGCAAAAATTTACCCAATAAGGTTTGAAGCCATTCTGTGCAATAGTATATCTCTATACATACCCTCATACTAAAGTTAGAACTGTAAAGCCAATTCATTGCCTTATCCTTTCTAGAACAATGAAACTATTAACTAATACCACCCTCTCCTGAACATGTGTCTCTAAGGAGTGAGGGAGGCATGTTCATGACACCCCATTTCACAAATGTAGTTTGGTTCTGAAGTTGCGTGCTTTTTTCCCTGTTAAGTTTACTGTCTTAAGGCAAAATTTTCGGACACGGGACCGGTCGCTTATAGAGGGTTGTCTGGTCTCTCCTAGAGGACTTTTTAACATTAAGTATATAGGGTAAAAAATCTGTGCCTTTAAATATTAGTCGTTGGAGGAGGGGGTCGCTAAATAGAGGTGGTCTCTCATAGAAGTTTCACTGTATTTGTTTTAAAACAAAATACGAGATAGATGGTGAATCTATGAAAAATTCCTGATTTGAGAAAGTAAAAAATATGAAATTCGAGGCAAATTTTGAAAACAATCAGTCCTGCAGAACATAGTTTAAAGCTGTTTTGATATTGTATATTCACACTTAAGACAGATAAGCTGAGTTGCCTGCCTTCGTCATTTCACTCAGGTTTCGAAGTTGTTGAATGATATTCCCTATTAGAGATATTTAGCTGGCTTGTTTAATCATTTCAGTGCACAAGAGTAGCTCGCATTTGAGTTAAAAATAAAATCAATGACACTTAAAGAGAAAAGTTAAGTAAAATTTTGATCGTGGAGCATGACTCATTATGTATACACGCAAATAAGTCTCTATATCATGAAAGCATTATTTATCTTAAAAAATTCTATGGTGTAGTGAAATTCAAGAAGTTAATTTGTATATATATTCTTTTTCTACTCAGCTGTAAAAAATTACTTTAAAAAATTGCATTTGCAATCACTTTCTTTCAAGCGTGATTTTGAAACATTTGCTTTCACAGAATGAAAGAGTAAATAATTTTAAACATGCATTCTCATCTGCCGTAAACGACTTTTCACAAACATTTTATCTACTTTTAATTGGAAAAAAAATGCATATTTTCTTTCAAAGTTTTACATTTGGAAATCCTGTGATAAAATGGTCATTGCATTAGGCTAAATTAACAAGCACACTTGAATAACTTCATATGTCATAAGAAAATAAAATTTAAAAAATCCTAAAACAAACAAAAGGCAACCAAATCGGGCATTTAAATAAATAATTTTACCAAACTGAATGCAAGACATGCTATTCAAATCACATTTTGATGTAGGATTTATTTCTATAACTGAAACAATCTTTTGCTCATCTTCAATGCCATGCTTATTGCATTGCTAAAAGCTACAAATAGACAATTTATAATTGCATCAAAAACCAGTGAGACACTTTATTTTAATATTAGTTATATGCTGGTATTATTACCAACATATATAAACTTCAGAAGTTATATGGGCAAAATATTCCAGGCAGATAAAGTAAATTTTTTAAATACATGCTTAATAATCTGAAGAAACTAATAAGGAATTCATAGGAAGTTAAATTTATGTTGTCAATGAAGAAAAATATGTGCCAAAGTTAAGATCTAATCTTGCATAAGCTTACTTGAAATTAAAAGATTCACAAATAGATACTTGAGATGAGTTGTGCACAATACAAGACTTGAATATTAACTGCTCAGTCTGAGGTAAAAGATTGTGATAGTTGCATCCATTCCAGTAAATCCAATGATAAAAGTCAGAATAAGAGTTACTGCTTCGATGTTTTTTTGAGGCTGCACATAATGATATTCGAATCAAAATTACAGAATTATGACGTTAGCAAAGAAGGAAGCCATTTTCCACTTAATGAGTTAAAAAAAATCACTTGAAACACCAAAGCGTCTGTCCACTCAGTAGGGTTAATGCGTTTGCAAGCCATTTTGCTTTCCAGAACCTCAGAAAACATGCACTAGAAGAGTATGGGTCAAAAACAAATGTAAGATACAGGGTGATTTAAAGAAACGTGAATTCATGAATTAAGTTTGAGTTCGAAAAAATACGAAATTTGCTTCTGTGTACCTCACCTAGCCTTAAAGCTTGGTCAAGTACAAGCGAGTGCATCCAGCTGCTTCACAGAAAGCTGATAATGCACATTTTTTCGAATATCTCCTGAAAGCCCGGATGAAATTTCCTCGAACTTCGAGCATATAAAGAATAGGTTTTAACTCACAATTTACATCAAAGATTCGGTCACGGGGCATTCAAAGGACCGTCCAAAAATGATAGCCAAAAATGACCAATTTACTAAATTTCTGATTTAAAATGGAACTGGATAAAATAATTGCTATTTATATTAAATTTTTAAAGATCAATAAAAATTTTATAAAAGTATGCATTGCAAAATAATCCATCTTGATACTTATTAAAATATTAAATATTAAAAAATAATTAAAATACCTCAATTTTGGGAGCCACCATCATTTTCAAGCTTCTTAAAATCGAAAATATATAATACTTCATAGATAATAATTCAAAGATAATCATACAAAAAGAATGTATAGCACATAATTTAACATACTACAGTTGCCATTCTAATTCAGAGACAAAATTATTGGCATCAGTTTCACGTATTTTAAGTACTAGTCTGATGAGAAAAAACAATGAATGGAAATACATACATAAAAGAATGTCAAAACTAAGTTTCACCAATAGTGTAAGTAAAAAAAAATTCTTACACTATTTTTTCACCAAATGTAATCTCTCAGAATGTAGCAACAATATTACTGAAATTGTAGTTCTTTTATTTTGTTAGCTTTGGCTAAAAAAAGCAAGTAATGAAATTGCTTTCTCAGGATGTTTAAGAATATATAAGTATACATTTTTTTTTCATGAATTAAGCATCTAAACCTGATCTTCCAGGTTATCTGAATATGCACAATAACAGTTATGCCTCACTGAAAAACGAAGAATACTAAAAGGGGAGGGAGAATATCAGTAAAATTCCAAAAAATGCTGTCTATTGTTTTGAAGCAAAGTAACCAACAATATTACTTCTACCTCTTAAGTATAAAGGAAAGATGGATTGAGTTATATCATGAATATTTCTAAATAAAAACAATACATGTTTATTCCATTCATTAATAGTTTGATGTCTTTTAAAAGCAACATATTTATTTTATAAATTTAATATATTTTCTGTAAAAAACTAATTTTCTATCCTGAAAAATCAGCGCATAATGACCTATGAAAGCTTTCTAGTAAAGTTTAGATGTGCAGAATAATCCTATACACAAGGAAAGTAAAAACATTACAACTTTTGGTACCTATCTCACAAATATACGGAAGGTTAGGAGACCTAATAGGACCAGTCTCTATTATCTATTTTCCTTTCGAGTGTTTCGTATTTTATAATGGACCATGTCTATTGTACCTTAGTTCGGTATGCCATATGCTTTTAAAACTGACGATTTGTTGAGGCAGACCCGGGCCTGAGCTTGCGGAAGTTCATCCTGAACTTCGGGAAAGCATTAGACTCATAGGTGTGATGCAGTTAGATGCTCTAAAGTAATCTGGCGAACTTAACCAAACACGGTCCTGTTACGAACGGATTTCGAACTTTATTGCATTAACTTCCCTGGAATTGTTTCTTCACCTGTGCATATTGTACATAGGCAATTAATCCAGAATGAATGTAATCTAAAGTGTTTTGCATATAATAATGTGATTGAGCTGTGAATAAATTCTGAAAGACATTCCATTTGTCTGCACCCTCTTCACCTGCTCTCCTTAAAAATCACGTTCTCGGTCATTGCTGCAGCAATGCTTAACTAGGAGGGGGTCGCTGTTACCCCACGACTTCATGCACTTGGAAGAGTAGTGTATTTTTTTTTTTTTTAATTCACGAGTATTATGTTTTTGTTGCATTTTAAAAGGAAAATAAAAAGATTCGGCGGTTGATAATGGCTGACAGGAGTATGTACATGTATGCTATTCTCAGTTATGTGTACATTATTTCTCTTTTAACTATCACGTCATTTGCATAAATGTAGGGGTTTATTATTGGGCTGGACACGTAGACACATATAGTTGATTGCTTAGAAAATTTGGTTTTTCCAAATGTACGCCTGCCATGATGTGGCTGAAACAGCAAATGCTATTTTAAAGGGAATTTGTTGCCTTTGAACTGAGATTAGTAAATCACTGACATTATCGAGCAGTAATCATACTCTCTTCTCTCCCTATATCGTCATAACAGTGGCTTTCCTTGTTTGGACCTACGTGTATGCAATTTATGCAATCATGTATTCACTGATCTCGGTATATCAGAGGTTACGTATTAAATAATACTGGCTGACATCAATCTCGGCTTGTCGGAAAGGTGCCCCTGACAATTCTAAGATGTTGAAAGAGCTCTACAGGATATGATGCTCCTTGTTGTGCCCATTACCGTATCTACAGATGTATATTCTGTAATAGCTCACTGTGAAAATTAAACAAACATCGAAGAATAATTCACTAGTCATTGGATCACTGTATATTAAAGCTGTAATGCTACATGCCGAGGAAGCGGGTTGCAAGTCTTCTTTGTTGTTTATGGTCAAATAGCAACATATTTTTTATATTAACTTTAACTGACACTGCAGCCACCGAGCGAAACAGTAATTTAGCTTGAATTTATTTCTATAGAAGAATGAAAGTCTTGGCTAGAAATTACGTTACAAAATATTTACAAATCTCTTGACCAACAATCAGAGAAAACATTTCATCGCAGTATCAATTAATAGCATTAAAAAAGATGTTTCTGGTCTTTAAAAATGGCATAAAATAATTGTGATACAATAAATATTTCAGAAGTTAGGCAAAAAACTTCCAAGCATTGGAAGCTTAAGCAGTAGGTACTGGTTGTTTAAGTAAATATCTTACAAGACAAGTTAATTCTGAGAAGTTAAAAATAGCACCTTTATGCCTAGAAATACTAGAATGTCAGTGTTATTAAATTTCATGTCTGGACAACCGTTTAGGAGGGAGTTCTCTTGTGACCGACAGACAGACGATTCATATGTAATTTCACCTTGTTTATAGATGTTATTTATAAACATAAGCAATATTTCAGAAATATAAAGTAAGTAAGTTCAAAATTCAATCGTTGTCTAGCAAGCCGAATTAGCTATAAATTGCGTTGTTTCAAATCTACACGTAAAGAAACAATACAAAAAATGAATAAAATTAAGTGGAAAATATACAGAAAATAAAATTGGTATCACTAAAAAGTAAAATTTGGACTTTAAGATGGTGCCAAAAATAATTTTTATCGAGCAATTTCGTTCGAAGTTACAGCGGAAAAAATGATCACGTGATAGTTCGTTTTAAAAATAATTTGGTATTCCACATGTGTTTTCACGTTACAGAAGGACGTGACAGTTGATTGAAAAATAAATAATCTTCATCAGAATCAACTGAGTCAATGGGCTTGTGATGACTGGCATTGTTGTCTGAAATTAAGAAATAATTAAATTTAACGAGTTCACCCTAACCTGTATAGTTCGCGGGTTTTCAAGCTACAAACTCTGCCAATTTTTCCAGCAAATCGGTTTTGTAGTTTGATGAGTGAAAGCAACAAACAGACAGACACACTTTTCCGCATTTAATTATATTACCTAGCTGTTACCCGCGACTTCATTGCGCGAAGAATTTAATTAATCTTTAATTCACGTATATGGCTGTTGCATTTTGAAAGGGAAAGGAAAAGTTCAATGGAATAATACTTAATTGGACGGCTGACAGGAGTGAACTGTATGCTTTATGCTTGATCACCATGCTAAATTGTTTATCTATTCAATATACTTTTTGTATATAAACATTATTTACGGATGTAAGGGTTGGTAACAGCATGGGCTACGAACACACACGTGAACACGCCATGTATAGTTGCCCATGCGAAAAACATGGTTTTCCATTTATCTACTTTCAGTATCTGGTACTGGCAAATGACATATTGAAGGTTTGTTACCTTCGTGAAATAAGTCATGGCATTATCAGGCGTGGAATTAAAATACTCTCTCTTCTCCCTATATCAGTCGCCAACGTAACTTTTCATAACGTTTGGACCTTGGTATTATGTTGCGACCATTTATTGCCATTGCCAGTCTCGATATCGAGGTTGCGTATTAATAGTCTTTGGCGGCATTCAATCTCGGCAGCTTGTCCGCGGAAGGTGCCCTGACAATTCTAAGATGTTGAAGGCTCTACAGGCTCATGATGTTTCCTTGTTATTACATTACCGTATCTACAGATGGATGTTTTGCTGGCCTCGTTGTATTTAAACAAAACATCAAAGAGATTCACTAACGTCATTGGATCGCATGCAAGCTTGCATTAAAAGCTGCAAATGCAATGTAGGAAACCAAGGAGTGTAAGAGTCTCACTCTGTTGTTAATGGTCAAAGAAGCAAATATTTTTCTTATATTAACACAAGAAACCCCGCGCAAGCAGTGAAATTTTCGTTTGAATTTATTTCTATAAAGAATAAAAGACTTGTTAGAAGTACGTTACAAGCTTTTTAAACCTTAGAAAACAATCAGAAAACATTTCATCGCAGTATTAATTAATAGCATTAAAAGGTCCATTTTCACAGTGCAAAATGGCAAAAATAATTGTTGTCTAATACAAAGTTTCGGAAGTTATTGTAAAACCACGTCTAAGCAATAGAAGCTTAAAAGCGGCTAATGTTCGGTATTTAAATATCTAGAACTAATTAACTCTGGTTAGAAAAATAACTACCTTGTGTGTAAATTTCATGTCGCTACCGATCACCAGGAGGTTCTTGTGAACAACCGATCGACCAGCAAACCGGGCAATTACAATATAATTTCTGCCTTGTTTATAAATGTTATAAACAAGCAAAACTTTCAAAATGAGGTAAATTAGTTCAAGATCTAACCGTTTCCTAGCGGCAGTAGGGTATAAATTTGCGTTATTTCAAAATCGTCTGCGCATGCCGTTAAGAATTAATAAAATTGATAGAAAAATGTCACAGAAAGTAAAATTAATATATCATTGCAAAGGTAAAATTTGTATCTTTTAAGATGGTATAAAAATTATTTATTGTATCAGGATAATTTGTTCCGAAGTTACAGCGGAAAAAAGGTTCAGATGGTTCAGGTTCAGGGTTCGTTCGCAATCAGCAAAGGTTCCTGGATCATGGATGTGGTTCAGGACTAAGTGGGATCGTGGATCAGGTCGGTTTTTTTTTTTTTTTTTTTTTTTTTTTTTTTTTTTTTTTTTTTTTTTTTTTTTTTTTTTTTTTTTTTTTTTTTTTTTTTTTTTTTTTTTTTTTTTTTTTTTTTTTTTTTTTTTTTTTTTTTTTTTTTTTTTTTTTTTTTTTTTTTTAATCTGTAGTCAAATAAATTAATTAACGTGATTTCACCTAGCCTATATCGTTCTCGGACGCTAACTCTGCCAATTTTCATCAAATCGGTTTTGTGGTTTTGTTCGTGAAAGCAATAAAACAGACAGAATGACAGACAGACAGAAGAACAGACAGACAGACAGACAGACACACTTAGTATATTGTGGATTAAGGATTAAGGATGGTGGCAGCAGTTGGGATCGACTACCAAATATCTAATCTGCATCCGGAAAACTGAGTTTTGGACTCGATTCATCAGAGTAGTGCCTTGACTCTCGAATTTGGATCCTATTCGGTCTTCTTCAAAAGAGACTCCGAATTTTCTTCACCAGAAGAGCGTAGAGTGGAAACAGCCAAAACTGCGGTCCTCGCTCGCGGCGCCACAGTACTAAAATTCCTTTCGCATTTACATGTAGATACGTATCTTCGAGGGAAATATTTTATAAAATGCGTCGCTTAAGACACTAATTAAAGAATGATGTGAAAAATGAACTATTTAAAAATTAGATTTTATCTGAAATCTGTTTATATATATACAAACATTTTGCGTACATTTATAAATAGTTTACTAAGTTTCAGTTATTTCTTTTTTTTTAATTTTTGGTTACAGAATCGAAAGAATTTATTTAAAAAAGAGAGAGAGAGAGTTCTTTTAAAGATATTGCTACCTAGGTTTATTCCAATCTGTGAAATGCGCTTTTGTCTTAATTTGTATAGTTCAGGGACAAAAATGAAACTCTCAGTTGTTTATTCCAGGTTACCAATAATGTTAAAAAAATAGTTTCTGTTCCGATTTTTATAACATACAAATTTTAATGAAATGGACGCCTTTTTAATGATTTAGCTTTTCTCTCAGTGTAATCATCACTATACTGCATCAATTTTGGCTAAAAAATGCATGCAATTTTGGCTCACAAAATCAAACGTAAATTAATTTTTGGACAAAATTGTGTAATTAATTTTAACTTAAATTAAATAAGTATGAGTTAACTTAAATATGCTCCTTTATATGAACTTCAATCATCAACTTTAAATATTTCTATATAGAGTTTGTTCAGTGTTCATAGCACGTTTAAAAATGTTTAAAAGAGCAGATGAAATAGTAAATATTAAAAATTTACTCTTATTTTAAAATCTGAGTTATTTTTATGAATTTAGAATTAAGATATCAGAGTTATTAAACAGGTTTTACAGATAATTTTTTAAAAAATACATTGGTGGGTGATAAAATACTGTGAACACTTTTGGATTGGCATATTTTTTTTCGAAAATCTCTCAAAAGGCTGGATAAAGTTCCTTAAACATGACCACGTGAAGAATAAGCTTGAACTCACATTTTACATTGAAGATTTAGTCACGGGGCGTTTAGGGAATCGACTAAAAATTGTGTCGCTTAAGACGCTAATTAAAGAATGATATGAAAAATGCATACGTGAAAAATTAATTATTTAAAAATTAGATTTCCCATGAACCTATTTATATGAGTATATTTGGATAAAAATTGAATACATTAACCCATTACAGACCGAATAAAGATCCAGGTGTAATTACTTTCTTGCATATTTCATCTTCTACTCCTATAGGTTCAAGATATCAATCATTAAGATATAAAAAAAAATTATATTTTATTTTTTCAATTTTCCATTGGAAACATTTACCACTTCCGATAACCAAGCACACAAATGAGATACAATTGAAAATTTGTGAGTTTAAAGTAATTTTTTACTCAAAAAATGGAGAAAGTTAAACTTTATAATTGTAGGAATTCAGGAAATATCTCAAATACAATCCTTTTTTGTGGCAGTTTTTTTATATTTTCTGTCTCAGCGTAAACCAAAGTATCCGTTCGTATCCATTGTACGATGGATGGCACAAACGCAACAACGACAAGCACAAAGTCAGAAAGGCCACGGTGGCCTAGTGGTAAGGTCTCGGCTTTGGGCCGGAAGGTTCTAGGTTCGAAACCCGATTCTACTGAAGATCCGCCGTGTATGGGGCCCAGTGGCAAATCCAGGGGGTATCGGTTTGCAGCCCCCCCCCCCAGAGCTAGACCACAATTCTTTATTTTAAAGTCTGTAAAGTTAAAGTGTTTTGGTTTACATACCCGCGGTTCAAAATGACTGTCCCAAAATATCCCTCGTGTTGCTTCCTAACGGGACTTTAATATAACTAAATTAAACACAAAGTCAGATGCAAAAATACAAACGCAAAAAAAAACTTTGTGCGATGGTATGAAAGGTGAGTAAATATTGCAATAGTCATTCCTTTCTTTTTGGGGCTATCAGGTCATAAAGACTAGGTTTCCACCACCTACAATCAAGGACACAGCGGCGAAGAATCCGAGCAGTCGAAATAATTTTTGAACATCCGAGAAACCAGCGGGAGTGTTCTCCCCTAAACTTTCTCGTATACTTCCCCAAAAAGGTGCCGTTTCCCCTTCCCCCGCGTGGCTAAAAAAATTCGAACCTACTGTTACCCAGAATCCAATGACTATCGGAAGGTTTTTCATTATAGTGATTGAAAAATATCTAGATAAAGAATCAAATTCAAAGAAATGCGTACCGATTTTCCGTTCTTGCC
>BGPR01037519.1:1159-15099 GCA_013235015.1 Araneus ventricosus | reverse complement strand
TTCAAAAGTACTTTCTTCAATAATGTATCATTATATGACCTCACTTTTACTGTTTGTGAGACAAAATAAAAGTTTCGTATGAATAAAATCTTGCACGATATTGCTAAGTAAATTTGGAATACCTCGATATTGCTGCCCCTAAAAGAGGTACCTATTTATATTGAACGTCCGGAAAAGTGTTTCCTTTATCATTATATATATATATATATATATATATATATATATATATATATATATATATATATATATATATATATATATATATATATGCTATATAATAGCTGCATTTAGACCTGATAGGCCGCTGTACCGGCAATCTTGAATAAATGGATATCTCTGGCGGAGAGAAGTGAATGGCCGAGGCCCTCGGACAAGGGTTACTTTTTCATATGCCCGCCCTCCTGTCTTTTTTTCAACAAATGTCACTTACTCTCCAAGAAATGGTAGCCATTGTTTCCAAATTCTAGTCTTTATTACTTAATTTTCAAGGGCGCCCTGCCCCGATTTGTATTTTTTTTATATATAATGTCGCTAAATGTAAACGTTGGTCTCCCCAAAACGCATTCTCTTTCTTTGTCTTTCCTTGTTTCTCGGCTTCTTTCTCTCCTGCTCACGTTGTGCTTCTCAGTGATTACTTAGCCAGCGGCCCATGTTATCGGCTAAATCAATAATACCTGAGGTCACGTGACACACATGCCTGGCATGCATGTTATAATATTGCTGAAGTGTATTGTATTAGTGTTTTCACCTCCTGCTTGCTGGTGTAGATGTGAGAGGTCCTGTGATAAATTTGGCCATGAATTTGGAGCAATGCCTCTCCCTGTAGATTGTACAATCTGTGCACCATTGAAGCACTGGTACGACTTTATGTTATTTTTGAATGCAACTGATAATTCATCGGAGCCATCTACCAATCCTTTCTTATCGACTGGATACACTGAAGCCTGCTCAATTATATTTCCATTATGACAACAATGAGTGTAAATTCCTCTGGTAGCCTCTTTTCTTTCATCCCGGAAGGCAACCTGCATTTCTGTGATTGTGACATTGGTCCATTCTCTCCACAGTTGTGTTCTTTCAGTCCAAAAGCCTGTGTCTAGCTTGCATAAAAAGCTCTGTATCTGATGGTGATTTTGTCCTTCACAACATTTAGACGGCGTCTCCTCTTGCATGCAGTAACATGGCTAACAATCGGCTATTTCTTTTGTTCGTTTGTCTTGGCTCTTCTCCTCTCCTCCTGGACACGCTAGCCATTATTACTAATCGGCTATTTTAATTTTCTGTTTCTTCTGGCTCTTCTGTCCTGGCCATGTTGTGCTATAGTTGACACCTGGCGGCTTCTTTCTTCTTCAGTTTCAAATAACCTCCTTTCACGTTTCTCTAATTGCCTCCCGTCTATCATAGCATCCCCTGTACCTCTTTTTCTTTAGGGTGTACTCGGAAAAAGTGAGAATTGAACAAAGCAAAAAATAGTAACTTCCAAATATCACATCAGCTTAAAATAGAGTACAGCCAACATTTAAACTTTGAGTCAAATCAATGAATACTCGATTAAAAAACTGCTAACATAACCAATCTGAGTATCTTCGCACATACACCTTTAAAGAAACAAAACACCACTTTAATTCCTGTTAAAATGACTTTGTTGGATTATGCATCACGGGATAAAAAGAATTATACACTCTCAACAATACGAATTCTTGCCTCTGTCAGCGTCATACTTCTTTTAGCTGTTGCTGTAACAATGTTCCTTAAAGTAAAATCAGACTCTCAAATAATAAAATAAATTTTAAATTGGTGCTGTAAATAAATGAAAAGTACTGTTATAAAAAAGGTCCGGACATAAACAGTATTGCTGTAAATTACTTTAATTAATATCATCTTTTCAACAATTAAAATTTCTGATATTTGAAATGCCGAAATGGCCTCCCCTGATTATTCCCCATCTTATACCCTTCCATGAGTTTCTTCCGTTCTGGCGGTTCGTGAGAAGATAGAGGGACATACATACATACATACGTTTGTTTTATCATTCCTCGAATTTTAAGAAGAGTAGATCAGCTTGTGGCTGACCCCGCATTCGCACGGAAGCAAATCGAATGTTACTAGCTGAGGTCACGCGACACATGCCCAATGTAAGAGAAATATTCGTTGAAGTGTGTTGTATTAGTGGTTTCACCCCTGCCTAGCCGTGGATGAGAGTGTCCCGGTGGATAAATCACTGCTGAATTTGAAGCAATACGCCCCTCCTCCCCGGTAGACGGTACAACCCGTGCGCAACTCCATTGAAGCACCCCTGGTAATGACCCATGTTATTTTGGAAATGTACTGGCACGAGCCATCCATCAATCCTTTATTTCCATTGATGCCCTGGCTTTCCGCCCAATTATATATTTCCAATATGACAACAACAGAGTGTAAATTCTCCTGGTATTCTTTTCTTTCATCCTGGAAATACAACTCCGCATTTCAGACAGAGATTGTCCATTCTCCACAGTTCTAGTCTACAGAAATACAGTTCTATTGCATAAAAAGTTTGTGTCTGATGGTGATTTTGTCCTTCTAATAACATTTAGACGGCGTTCTCTTGCACGCGTTGTGTGCATGTATTGACAATCGGCTATTTCTTTGTTCTTCTGTTTCTTCGGCTCTTTCTCTGCTGGCTACGTTGTCCCATTACTGCCAATCGGCTATTTCCCTTTGTTCTCTGCTCTCCCTCGGTTCACTCTCCCACGTTAAAGCACAAGCGTCTGACAATCGGTTATTTCTTTGTTATTCTGTTTCTTCCGCTCTTCTGTCCCACATGCCAGCTTACATTTGACAATCGGCGGCAGCTTCTTTTCTTCTTCAGTTCAACAACTCTCCTTTCACGTTTCTAATTGCCTCCCATCTACTGGCAACCCCCCTGTAATTCCTCTCTTTTTCTTTAGGCACGGAAAAAGGAGAATTGAACAAAAGGCATAAATAGTAACTTCCCAAATATGATTAAAATAAAGCTTCTTAAGCAAATATTTAAATCCTTGATCAAATAAATGAATAATGATTAAAAAATCACTAACATAACCAATCTACATCTTTCATACATAACTTTACCGAAACAAACACCCCTTTAAATCGTTAAAATGATTTTGTTGACGTTATAATCACGGATAAAAGAATTCTGATAATAATTTCAACAATACATTTTTATTTCAATAGCGTCACATTTTATTGTTGCTGTACAATGTTCTTTTAAAAAAGTAAATGACTTCAACAATTAAAATAAATTTTGAATTGCGCTGTAACAATGAAAAGTATTGTTATAAAGTATCCGAAACAATGAAAAGTATTGTTGTAAATTAGTTTTTTAATTAATACTTTCTTTTCAATTAATTAAAAATATCGATATTTAAATACTGAAATGGATTCCCTTGAATATTTCATCTCTTTGCGTTTACCTGCGCTTCCTGTTCGGCGGTTCAAGGAAGATAGAAGGACATATATTGCCATCATACATACGTTTGTTTACCTTTCGAATTTTAATAGATACTAGCTGTGACACGAGATATGTACGGGCTATCTCGAATAATGCGTCATCTTGACGGAGAGAGAAAGTGAGGTCATGTGACACATGCCTAAACATTCTCTCCTAAATAAATCAGAGAAAAGAGCGGTTCAATCATTCCGTCCATGTAAAGGCTTCAAAATATACTTTAAAAATCGCAAAATAATCTTATTTTGTAAATTATGATTCCGGAATTATTTTTTTGTCCACCCTTAGCATGGAAGGACCTCAGCATTGATCGGAATCAGTATTTTTCATATGCTCCGCCTCCAGTTTATATACACATGAAGCAAGATGCAATTGAGTACATGAAATCTAAAAGTGAAACTCAAAGAAAACAAGGTTTTAGTAAAAAAAAACCTCTACATGAGTTGATTTCCATTCTTTCCCTGCTTCATATCAATTGACAAAACCCACACAAAAGTCTCATCCACATTGACTTGTTGCATTGTTCAGGTTTTCCATATTGCAACAATACATTTCCTTATTTCGTCAGCGTCACTTTTTATTGTTGCTGTAACAATGTTCTTTAAAGCAAACGACTTCCAAATAATAAAATAAATTTTGAATTGCGCTGTAAATAATGAAAAGTATTGTTATAGTGAACTGGAACAATGACAAGTATTGCTGTCAATTAGTTTTAATTAATATCTTTTCACTAATTAAAATTCTCGATATTTAAATGTAATAGCCTCCCTGGATTATTCCCCATCTTGAGACCTTCCCGCGCGCTTCTCCGTTCGGCGGTTCGTGAGAAGATAGCTGCATTGGTTGGCTACATACATACACAAGGCTCTGTTTACCTTCGGGAATTTAATAGAGTAGATCAGCTGCATTGAATCTGGCGTTGCACGGTAAGGTCTTGAATAATGGGATATTCCCTGTGGGCGGAGAGAAGTGAGATCACGTGAGGCCTTCGGATCTACATTTTTCATAATGCCTGGCCCAGGACATTTTTTCAAATAAATATTGTCACTTACTTAAGAAATGTAAATGCCCTTCAAATCTAGTCTTTATTTACCTCATATGCGCCCGCCTCCCTGACGTATTTTACATATATTCTGCTCGCTAACGTGAACGCACATGTCTCCCAAACCAATTCTCTTGTTCTGTTCTTCGGTTTCAAGGGCCGGAGGCCGTAATGGGCTAAATCGAATAATACCTGAGGACACGTGACATTGCCTAATGTAAAGAGTATTAAAAGTTAGAAGTGTGTTATTGTATTAGTGTTTCACCTCCTGCTTCATCTGGGTGTAGATAGAGTCCTGTGGTAAATCTTGGCCATGAATTTTGAAGCACATTGCCTCCCCAGATTTGGTGCACCCAGCAACCATTGAAGCACTGCCGACACCTTATATGTTATTTTGAAATGCACTGCTGATAATTGCTCGGAGCCATCCATCAACTTCTTTCTCATTCTCACTGATAAATCTGAAGCCTGCCTACTGATATCGCTTATGACGCGTAATGAGTATAAATTCCTATCTTCATCCCGGAAATACAACCCCTCCGGCATTTGGTGAGCCAGAGATTGCCCGTATTTCCGCAGTTGTGTTCTCTTCAGTTCCAAAAAAGGTTCGTAGGCTGCATAAAAAGTTTGTATTCGATGTTGATTTGTCCTTTCACAATATATTCCAGACGGCGTTCTCTTGCATGTTTCAGCCCACATGCTCGAGATACACCGGCTATTTTGTCTGTTCCTTCCGGCTCTTTCCTCTCCTGCTACGTTGTCCCCATTACCGCTAATCGGCTATTTTGTATTCGTCTGTTTCTTCGGCCTTTTCCTTCCTCTGGCCACAAGCAGCCATTACTGCCAATCGGCTTAATATTTCCTTGCTCTTCTGCTCTTCGGCTCTTCTCTCCCTGGCCACGTTGTGCCATTACTGCCAATCGGCTATTGCTCGTCTGTTTCTTCGGCTCTTCTCTGGCCATGTTGTGCCATTATTACCAATCGGCTATTTCAGAGTCTCCTTCTGTTCTTCGGCTCTTTCTGTCCCACACAGCTATAGTTGACAATCGGCGGCTTCTTTCTTCTTCTCAGTTTCAAATACCTCCTTTCACGTTTTCTAATCTTGCCTCCCGTCTACTACAGCATCCCCATTTTTTCTTTAGCATCGGAAAAGAGAATTGAACAAAGCAAAAATAGTAACTTCCAAATATCAGCTTAAAAATAGAAGCTTCCCAAAATATTTAAAACTTATCAAATCAATGAATAAATGATTAAAATCACTACAATATAACTAATCTATATCTGGTCTGTCATAACTTAAAGAAACAAACACCACTTTAATTCCTTGTTAAATGATTTTGTTGACGCTATAATACGGATAAAAAGAATTTATACACTTCAACAATACTACACTCTTTATTTCGGTCATGTCACTTTTTTTTTTTTGCTTGTTGTAAATAATGTCTCGAAAGCAAACGGACTCAAACAATAAAATAAATTTTTAAATTGCGCTGTAAATAAATGAAAGTATTGTTACAAAGCATCCGATACAATGAAAAGCATTGCTGTAAATTAGTTTTAATTATCATCTTTTCAATTAATTAAAAATTTCGAGATATTTAAATGGCCTGAAATGTATTTCCTGATTATTATTCCCCATCTTGGCACCCTTCCAAGCAGCTCTTCTGGTTCATATGCATATTCGTGAGAGAAGATAGAGGACACATGTTGGATGTACATACAGATACGTTTGTTTTACCCTGAATCTTAATTAGAGAGACTAAATTGTATGACCTCGCACTGCACGGGCTAAACTAGTCAATAGCTGAGGTCATGCAGACACATGCCCAATGTGTTGGCATTGTTGAAGTGTGTTGTATTAGTGCAATTTCTTTCACTCCCTGCCTAGCTGTAGATGAGAGGTCCCAGACAATTTGCCAAGAATTCCAAGGCCAAGTTCTCCTCCCCTGTAGTAGATTTTATACAATCCGTGTGCACCCATTAGCACTGGTACGACTTTATGTTATTTTAAATGCACCGATAATTCATCGGAGCCATCCATCAATCCTTTTATTTCACTGATACAGCATTGAAGCTCTGCTCAATTATATTCCAACATGACAACAATGGAGTGTAAATTCCTCTGGTATTCTTTTCATCCCAAAATACAACCCTCCGCATTTCAGACAGAGATTGTCCATTTCTCCAGTAGTTGTGTTCTTCAGTTCAGAATAAATCTAGCTGTATAAAAAAGTTTGTGTCTGATGGTGATTTTTGTCCTTCAATCAACATTTAGATTATGTTCTCTTTTGCACGTTGTAGTATTGGCTGACAATCGGTTATTTCTTGAGTTCTTCTGTTTCTTCGGCTTTCACACATGTTGTCCCACACGCTAATCATGGTTTCTTTGTCTCTGTTTCCTGGTTCTACCTCCCGCCCACGCTGTGCCATGTCTGACAATCGGTTATTTTTGTTATTCTTGTTTCCTTCCGCTCTTCTGTCAGCTTACGTTGCTATATATTTGACAATCATGGCTTCTTCTTCAGTTTCCAAATAATAACCTCCTTTCACGTTTTCTAATTGCCTCCATCTACTGCACAATGATCCCCTGTAATCTCTTTTCTTTTAGGCATCGGAAAAGCGAGAATTGAAATCAAAGGACAAATAGTAACTCCCAAACATGAGCTTAAAATAAAAAAAGCTTTCCTGGCCAAATTTAAATCTTGATCAAATAAATGAATAATGATTAAAATCACCAATATAACTAATCTTAGATCTTTCGGCACATAACTCTTTACCGAAACAAACACCCCTTTAAATCTCACAAAGGATTTTGTTGGACGTTATATCAATGGATAAAAGAATGAGATTAATCTTCTACAATACATTTTTTTATTTCTGTCAGTGTCACATTTTTTATTGTTACAACAATGTTCTTAAAGTAAATGACTTCAACAATAAAATAAATTTGAATTGCGCTGTAAATAATGAAAAGTATTGTTATAAAGTATCCAAACAATGAAAAGTATTGTAAAATTAGTTTTTTTAATTAATATCTTTTCACTAATTAAAATATCGATATTTTAAATGGCCGAAATGGATTCCTTGAATTATTCTCATCTCTTGGTGTGCTTTACCCGCGCCTCCTGTTCGGCGGTTCATGGAAGATAGGAAGGACAGCATACATCATACATACATGTCGTTTTACCTTCGAATTTTAATAGATACTAGTTACGTGACACGAGCTGTAATTTGGCCATCTCGAATAATGCGTCATTCCTTGACGGAGAGAAAAAGTGAAAGGCCATGTGACACATGGCTCAACATTCTCCTCCAAATAAATCGAGAAAAGATGGTTCAATCATTCCGTCCGCGTAAAGGCTTCAAAATATACTTTTTTAAAAAAATCGCAAAAATAATCTTATTTTGTAACGTACATTGATTCCTGAATTATTTTTTGTCTGACTTTAGGTACGGAAGGAACTAGCATTGATCGGAATCAGTATTTTTTCTATATGCCCGTCCCAGTTTATATACACACATGAAGCAAGATAAATTGAGTACATGAAATCTAAAAAGTGAAAACCTTCAAAGAAAACAATAGTTTTAGTAAAAAACCCTATATGAGACGATTTAATTTTCCCTGTTCTTTTATCAATTACTTAAAACCTAATAATAAAATCCTTCTATCCATTACTGATCTTGTTGTATTGTCTTAGGTCATATTGCAACAATACATTTTTTATTTCTGTCAGCGTCACTTTTTTTTTTTATTGTTGTTGTAACAATGTTCTTTAGCAACGACTTCAACAATAATAATTCTTGTGAGAATTGGTGCTGTAAATAATGAAAAGTATTGTTATAGCATCTCAAAAACAATGACAAGTATTGTTGTCATTAGTTTTTAATTAATATCCTTTTTCACCTAATTAAAATTGATATTTAAATGGGTCAGAAATACTCCCTGGATTTATTCCCTCATCTTACCTTCCTTGCATGCTTTCTCCGTTCATGTTCGTGAGAAGATAGAAGGACATACATACATACATAAGCATACATACGTTTGTTTGTTCGAATTTTAATAGAGACTAGCTGCATGACCCAGTTGCACGGGCAATCTTGAATAATGGGGATACTCCTCAAGTGAGAGAAGTGAGATCACCCACGTGAGTGCCTTCTTGGATCCATATTTTCCTCATATGCCCGGTTCCATTTTTTTTTCAACAAATTGTCACTTACTTTAAGAAATGTAAATGTTCCTTCAAATCTAGTCTTTTATTACTACCTCTTTCATGCCCGCCTCCGATTTATTTTTTTTTATATATATTGTCGCTAATGTGAACGTTACATGTTCCCAAAAAACGTAGCCTTCCTCTTTTCTTTGTTCTTCTGTTTCTTCACTTTTCTGTATGGGTCATCTGATATGCTGTAAATGGGCTAAATCGAATAATACCTGAGGAGACACGTGACACATGCCTAATGTGTGTTATAATATTGTTGAAGTGTGTTGTATTAGTGTTTTCACCTCCTGCTCTATCCGTGTAGACGAGAGGTCCTGTGGTAAATCTGGCCATGAATTTGAAGCACACGCTCCTCCTCCTGTGACGGCACCCAGCAACCATTGGAATAATTAAAATGTGACCCATGTTGAAATGCACTGATAATTCACCGGAGCCATCCATCAACTTTCTGACTCACTGATAAATTAGTTCTGCTCAATTCATATTCTCCACAGACACAACAATGAGCATAAATTCCTTGCATTCTCCTTTTCATCCCGGAAATACAACCCCTCCGCATTTCAGACAGAGATTGGCCATTTCTCCAGCTTGCAGCTGTGTTCTCCTTCAGTTCAAAAAAAGGTCTAGCTGTACATAAAAGTTTGTATCTGATGTTGATTTTGTCCTTCTTAATAATATCTTAGATGGCGTCTTTACGTTAAATGCCATGCCTGATTAATCGGCTATTTCTTTTGTCTGTCTGTCCTTCAATTCTTCTCTCCTTTGTTATTGTCTCCATTACTTCACACCGGCTATTTCTTTGTTCCGTCTTGTTTTTCTCGTTGGTTCTTCTTCTCTCAATATTGCCAGCCATTACTTGCCAATCGATATTTCCTTTTGTTCTTCTTGTTTCTTCTTGGTTCTTCTCTCCCACACAGCCATCACACTGGCTATTTCTTTGTCTGTCTGTCTTCTTCGGCTCTTCTCCTCCCAGCTTAATGTTGTGCCATTATTACCAATCTCCGGCTATTTCTTTGTTCTTCTTCTGTTTCTTCTGGCTCCTTTTCTGTCCTAATACGTTGTTATATAGTTGATAATCGAGGCTTCTTTCTTCTTCAGTTTCAAATAACCTCCTTTCACGGGTTTCGAATTGCCCTCCTGTCTACTGGCAGTAATCCCCTGTAATTCCCTCTTTCTTTTAGGTAATCGGAAAAAGCGAGGAATTGAAACAACAAAGCAAAAAATAGTAACTTCCAAAGTATCAGCTTTAAAAATAGAAGCTTCCAGCCAAACATTTCAGAAACTTTATCAAAATCAATGAATAATGATTAAAATCACTAACATAACTTAATCTTAGCATCTTCGGCTCATAACTCTTTTAAAGAAACAAAACACCACTTTAATTCTGTTGTACCGATTTGTTGACGCTTATCACGGATAAAAGTAATTTATACACTTCAACAATTACACTTTTTTATTTCTGTCATGTCACTTTTATTGTTGTTGTAACAATGTTCCAGAAGTAAAACGATCCACTCAACACCAAAATAAATTCTTGAATTGCGCTGTAAATAAATGAAAAGTGCATTGTTATAAAGCATCCATACAATGAAAAGTACTAAATTAGTTTTTTAATTAATATCTTTTTCACGTTATTAATTAAATCTCCCTGATATTTAAAATGGCCGAAATGCTTCCCCTGATTATTCCCCATCTTTGCCTTCCAAGGAGTTTCTTCTGTTCATGGTTCGTATAGAAGATAGGAGGACATACATACATGTACATGTGTTTGTTTTACCTTCGAATTCTTAATAGAGTAGACTGAATGTAAGGACCCCTGCATTGCATCGGGCTAAATCACTGAAGGTTAATGAGGGTCACGGACACATGCCTAATGTGTGTTATAAATATTGTTTAGAAGTGTGTTGTATTAGTGTTTTCACCCTCCCGCTTCAGCAGCTGTGTAGATGAGAGGGTCCTGTGATAAATTTGGCCATGAATTGGAAGCAATACGCCTCTCCCCTGCAGACGGTACAACTGCGCAATCTGGCCAGGTTGCACATGGTACACTCATGTTATTTTTTGAAATGCACTGATAATTACCTGGAGCCATCCATCAACTTTCTTTTATTTCCACTGGATACACTGAAGCCTGCCCAATTATATTTCCACATGAGGATAAATGGAATGAGTGTAAATTCCTCTGGTATTCTTTCATCCTGAAATTGCTTAACCCTCCTGCATTTAGATACAGGTAGAGATTGTCCAGATTTCTCCATGAAGTTGGTGTTCTCTAGTTCCAGGAAATGGAATTTGAAGGCCAGAAAAGTTTTGTAATCTGATGGTGATTTTGTCCCTTCCTCACACATTTGATGGCGTTCCTTCAGAATGCTTGTAGCATGTATTGACAATCGGCTATTTCTTGTTCTTCTTGTTTCTTCTGGCTCTTTCCTCTGCTGGCTACGTTGTTCCATTACTGCCAATCGGCTATTCTTTTGTTCTCTGTTTCGGTTCTACTCTCCCGGTCTACGCGCTTGTGCTACAAGTCTGGATAATCGGTTATTTCTTTTGAAAGAGCTCTGTTTCTTCCGTTTCCTTTGTCCTGGCTGGTAAGCAGCCATATTTGACAACGTATGGCTTCTTCTAGTTTCAAATAACTCTCCTTCACGTTTTTCTATTGATTGCCCCATCTACTGGCACATCCCCGTAATTCCTCTTTTCTTTTAGGCATCGAAAAAGAATTGAACAAAGCATAAATAGTAACTTCCAAAAAAAATATGAGCTTAAAATAAAAGCTTGGCAACATTTAAACTTGATCAAATGAATAATGATTAAAACTCACTAACATAACTTATTAATCTACATCTTTCGGCATTACAACTTTACTGAAACAAAAACACCCCTCAAATTCCTGTTAAAATGATCTTTTGTTGACGTTATATCACGGATAAAAAAATAGCTGCGCCACTTCATCAACATTACATTTTTTTATTTCTGTCAAGGTCACATTTTATTGTTGTTGTAAATAATGTTCTTAGCAATGACTTCAACAATAAAATAAATTTTGAATTGCGCTAAAATAAATGAAAAGTATTGTTATAAAGCATCCTAAACAATGAAAGTATTGTAAATAGTTTTAATTACTTTTCACTTAATTAAATATCGATATTTAAATGGCCGAAATGGATTCCCTTGAATTATTCCCATTCTTATGGTGCTTTACCTGCGCTTCTCCGTTCGGCGGACTATGGGAAGATAGAAGGGACATAAAAGCATATATCATACACAAGTTTGTTTACTCCTTGAATTTTAATAGGATATTTCAGGCTACGTGACCTGGATGCTGCACGGGCTATCTCTTTTGAATAATGCGTCATTCCTTGGATTTGAGAGAGAAAGAGGTCATGTGACATGCCCAACATTCTCCTAAATAATCAGGAGAAAAGAGCGGTTCAATCATTCCGTCCGCGTAAAGGTTTCAAAATATACTTTTAAAAAAAAACGTAAAAAATAATCTTTATTTTGTAAAATTACGATTCCGGAATTATTTTTGTCTGACTTTAGTACGGAAGGAACCAGCATTGATCGGAACTGTATTTTTTCATGCCCGCCTCCAGTTTATATACACATGAAGCAAGATGCACTACGAGTACATGAAATCTAAAAGTGAACTCCTCAAAGAAAAAACAATAGTTTTAGTAAAAACCCTATATGAGCGATTTAATTTTCCCTGTTTCTTTATATCACTACTAAAACTCCACACAAAAAACTGCATCCATTGGATGCCCTGTTGCACACTTGGTTTCCGAGTATTGCAATAATACATTTTTGACCGTCAAGTGCTACCTTTTTATTGTTGTTGTAACAATGTTTCAAAGCAAACACTCTTCAAATAACAAAATTTTAAATTGGTGCGCTGTAACAATGAAAAGTATTGTTATAAAGTATCCGAAACAATGACAAGTATTGTTGTCAATTAGTTTTTAATTAATATCTTTTTCACTAATTAAAATTTCGATATTTAAATGGCCGAAATGGCTTCCCTGGATTATTCCCCATCTTTTGGTACCTTCCGCGCGCTTCTCCGTTCGGCGGTTCGTGAGAAGATAGAAGGACATACATACATACATACATACATACGTTTGTTTACCTTCGAATTTTAATAGAGTAGACTAGCTGCATGACCCGGCGTTGCACGGGCAATCTTGAATAATGGGATATTCCCGGGCGGAGAGAAGTGAGATCACGTGAGGCCTTCGGATCCATATTTTTTCATATGCCCGGCTCCATTTTTTTTCAACAAATATTGTCACTTACTTTAAGAAATGTAAATGTTCCTTCAAATCTAGTCTTTTTATTACTAATTTTCATATGCCCGCCTCCGATTTATTTTTTTTACATATATTGTCGCTAACGTGAACGTTACGTTCCCCCCAAAACGTATTCTCTTTTCTTTGTTCTTCTGTTTCTTCGGCTCTTCTGTATGGCCCGGCATTGCACGGGCTAAATCGAATAATACCTGAGGTCACGTGACACATGCCTAATGTGTGTTATAATATTGTTGAAGTGTGTTGTATTAGTGTTTTCACCTCCTGCTTCATCTGGGTGTAGTTGAGAGGTCCTGTGGTAAATCTGGCCATGAATTCTGAAGCAATACGCTCCTCTCCCTGTAGACGGTGCAATCTGTGCACCCATTGAAGCACTGGTACGACCTTATGTTATTTTGAAATGCACTGATAATTCACCGGAGCCATCCATCAATCCTTTCATTCTCACTGGATAAACTGAAGCCTGCTCAATTATATTTCCATTATGACAACAATGAGTATAAATTCCTCTGGTATTCTTTTCATCCCGGAAATACAACCCTCCGCATTTCAGACAGAGATTGCCCATTTCTCCACAGTTGTGTTCTTCAGTTCAAAAAAGGTCTAGCTGCATAAAAAGTTTGTATCTGATGTTGATTTTGTCCTTCAATAACATTCAGACGGCGTTCTCTTGCATGTTGTACCATGCCTGACAATCGGCTATTTCTTTGTTCGTCTGTTCCTTCGGCTCTTCTCTCCTTGCTACGTTGTCTCATTACTGCCAATCGGCTATTTCTTTGTTCGTCTGTTTCTTCGGCTCTTCTTCTCTGGCCACGTTGTGCCATTACTGCCAATCGGCTATTTCTTTGTTCTTCTGTTTCTTCGGCTCTTCTCTCCTGGCCACGTTGTGCCATTACTGC
>BGPR01037518.1:0-15099 GCA_013235015.1 Araneus ventricosus | reverse complement strand
CATTAGCAAAGTGCAACCTATAAACATTAGCAAAGTGCAACCTATAATCATTAGCAAAGTGCAACCTATAATCATTAGGGAAGTGCAACCAATAAACATTAGCAAAGTGCAACTATAAACATTAACAACAAAACCAGCGGGAGTGGTTAACTTTCTAGTATACTTCTCAAAAATGTGTCATTTCCCCTCCCCCCATTAATAAAAAATTCGAGCCTACTGTAACCCAAAATGCTATGTCTATCCACGAGTTTCCTTCAGTGCGCGCCAAGGTCACGAGTATAACCTAGAGAACACCAAGACGCAAAATGGCCTTGCGTCATAGTAAGAAAATTGAATATGCCATTTGAGCGCCTTTTTTAAACCGATTGAAACAAAAATTGGGCAGAAATATTCAATTAAGGTTAGAAGGCCACATACCAAATTTCATTTATTCAAGTCATTGTGTTAAGGAGTTATCTTGTTCACAATTACGTAATTATACAGACCGACAGAAAGTCATCTCTTTGACGGATTTGGCACAAAATTTGATACCAACCTACATTCCTGACGATAAAACTGTGTACGAAATTTTATCAGTTTAGCTATTTAAGTTTTTAAGTTATCGTGCTCGTAATAAATTCGGCAGACTTCTCGTAGACAGTTTTTGCCCAATGTTTTATAGAAACCTACAAATTCTGTGTAAAGATCACATACCAAATTCCACCACTCTAGCTAAAATAGTTTTTGAGTTATCGTGTTCACATACAGATAGACATAATCCAAAATCGTGTTTTTCGGAGTCGGGAGGTCTAAAACGTGGAGATTCATCGAAATCTTGAGCTCGAATCTTTTAGAAATTACAATACTGTCCCTTTGAATACTTCGTATACGAGAAAGTAAAACGCATGCTGTCATTTTAACACGAGACAGAAAAAATAACTTTTGACGTATGACGAAAATTGATACACTGTACAAGAAACAAAATCTTTAAGCGAAAGTTTCGCCGAGACATCTTAAATGACACGGCCAACAAAGGATTGAAAAATAATACATTTGACTTTTAGAATTTTGATAAGAAAGCGACGCAAGCTCCCAGAGGAGCGACTTGCATTAACTTTTCTATATTAGTCAATCTTAAGGCCCGAGGACAAGAAATTTTTTGTGTATAAATATATCTCGCGTTATCTCTGCACCGATAAATCAAGATCCAAAAACACAGCCAAAGAAAAGACGTGCCCTTAGGCCTACCGAAACACGATATAAAAGACTACAAAGCCCAATTTCAGCGGGAAAATGAAAAATACTGTATATTTCACCACCAAGTGAATAGTTAATGTTGCCGCTGTATTTGAACTCCAGATAAAAGAAAGTTTTATTGAATAGAAACTTTCGCATTTTGTTTTGATTTTTCTTATGCTGATCGAGGTATTAAGTTTACGTGGGGAGATTTAATTTGAGGTCTCCGAAACCAGTTTATTCCGGTTTGGCTTCAGGGCGGCAGTTACTGTTTGCCCTTTTATATCCTGTTTACGATAGGGTTGGCGCCCCGGCGTTTTTGTAAATGGAGTCGATTGGCTCCAGGCAAAGGGGGGAGGGGATGCAATAATAGCATTGTTCCACCGATTTCTTCTCTGATAAAATTGTAATTTTCCAGTTTACATTAGATGTTTGTAATGACTTCCAGGCGTCAAACATTTTTCAACAATAGGGTATGAATTAAGGTGGGAGAAAATGAGAAAAATAATGCCGAAAGAATTTTGATTGAATGATTTGAATAGGAAAAAATGTTTATTAAAAAGGATTTGTGATTTCTTTCGGACAAATACATTGGAAACGGCTTATTATTTATTCAAGAAAGGCTGATTTGAAAAAACAAAAGAAAAAAATCAATATTTAGCAAGCATTCCGATAAACTGCGAATCACAGGAGGGTCATTTGAATTCTGATTAAATAGGACAATTCAGATTAAAGTAAATTGAATTTGTAATCGCTGCAAAACATTTATAGAAAACTTTATTAAAATAAACAAGAAGATTTAAAAAGGAGATCGCGAAATTCTATTGAATCAAATGCCTAAGATAATAAAAAGATAATAAAACTGAAAACTGATTTTTAATGAAGAAAACGATTTTTTCACAAAATGAGACAAAGTGAGTGATGTGATAATGCAATGTAATGTACAATAAATAAACAAATAATTCGGACTGATGAACTACAGCACGATCACAGGATTCAAAATATATTTGCTAAATATGCCATACAGACTATTCGTCAAAATAAAAGGATAACCTAAAGTAATATGATCCAACAAAATAATTATGTGTGCTAATTATCCACAAATAAACATAAAGTTGTACAACTGCGGTGAACACATGAAATCTGTGAATTAGGTGACAGTTGTTGTTCGCTGCAGTTTATTGGCGCAAGAAGCATATATGGCTAAGCTACGACATAATTAGGTGGTTTAGGTTAATTATACCGTAGACTCTCGATTAACCGGGATGATCGGGAAATTCTTCGCCCCGGATAATCGAATTTATGCAAATTTTGATGAAAAATTTTGGAAAAATGATAGAAAATGTGAAATTATTATACAATAAGACATAAATACAGTTGACTCTCGATTAACCGGGATCGGATTATCCGGGTCGACAAAAAAAACTTCTGGTATAACTTGTGGTTCAGAAGAAACAAGGAATTTCGAAGAATGTCCTGAAAGTGATGAGGAAAATCTTGTAACTCATCAATAATTAAGTCAAGGTTACGCATTAGTACACACTGAGGCGTTACTTAATTACTTGGAGCAAGAAGATGAAAGCACACCTGAAGAAAAATGATATTGAGAAATCTGCGTAGTATAATTCGTCCAAGAGTAAACGAAAAACAAAAACAGACTTCTATCATTTCATTCTTCATAAAACAGTGAGGTAAACTACATCTCTGTATTTCTTTTTAATTGTACGAATTGTAAATCTAAATAACATTAAAATGTCTTGTTAATTTTTTTTTCTTTTGTATTAATTAGACGATTAATGCCTTATTGTATAATAATTTCACATTTTCTATCATTTTTCTAAAATTTTTCATCAAAATTTGCATAAATTGGATTATCCGGGATATTCGCTTATCCGGGACGAAGCATTTCCCGACCATCCCGGTTAATCGAGAGTCTACTGCAGTTTACTTAATACAACAAGATTTTCCTCATCACTTTCAGGACATTCTTCGAAATTCCTTTTTTCTTCTGAACCACAAGTTACACGGGAAGTTTTTTTTTGTCGTCGCGGATAATCCAATCCCGGTTAATCGAGAGTCTACTGTATTAATGTACCGTTTTGAAACAACTTTTCGGCTATTTTGTGACGGATCTCTTAATTTTGAACCGTGGTCAGATGACGAGGCCGAAACCTGTGCTAGCACCCACCTCTCCAAGCTTCTGCAGCACACCAGCGTGTGCTATTTGATGTGTATTGTTTTGTGCACCCGTTGGTGCTTTTGTGTTTGTTTGGTTGGTTTTTGATGTATTGCTTTCCGCTGCTTGCACGTAGTGTGATATTTTATACCTTCCAAATGGGAAGGTGTGTTATCTGTAAACTGTTTTTTAAGTGATCAATAAATGTTCTTCCGCGCTGGGTTTGACTCTTCCCCCTCCATCCCTGTGTACTCTAAACCGTATGGGTGAGTCGGTGAACATGGGTTGTGGGCAACACACCAGCGGAGGTACGTTTGGCCTCCTACCTATGATTTGGCGTGCAGCAACTCAATATACACGGCAGATCTTCGGTGGAATCCAGTTTCGAGCCTGGAGCACTCTAGCTCCGCAGATCTTACGACTAGGCCAATGCAGACCCATTATTAGGTGGCAAGCAACGTATTAAGCATATGCTGGAATTCGGGTGTGCTGGCTATTTTGCAGTTTATGTAGTGTCCCAAAGTCATGAACTTTCATTAATTAGGAGTCCAAAGCACCATTTACGTCAATGGCAAAAGTGACTGTCAAAGGGTAAGCAGTTCGGGCCTCTTCTAAATTTTCGTTTCCTATTGGGTCTGCGTAGGCATTTGGTACTCTGCAATTTGCTGGTCTATATTATCCAATACATGCTTAGTTTGGTTCAAGTCTGGTAAGTAATCTATTTAATCAATTCTAATATTCTGTTCCCGTGTATATTGAGATGCTTAATGCGGAAAGAGGATTTCTTGATACGAACATTCCTATTTGAGTTTCAAAACATTGTGGCCTTTCCTCAAAACAGTGAAGCCATTTTTGATGACGATTTAACAAAACGGCTTGTGTGAAAACAGGATCTTTCATGAACAAAAGAAAGTTAATTGAGTGCTTCTTGTTCGATCCAAATAGAAAAAATGCAACATATTGAACATATGCTGCAGACTATTTTGCAATTAATGTAGCTTCCAAAGTCATGAGCTTTCATAAGTTAGGAGTCCAAAACACCATTTACGTCAATGGCAAAAGTGACTGTTAATCAGTGGGCATGTCGTGGAAGGGAAACGCAAATGAAGTTCGAGCCTCTCCTAAATTTTCGTTTCCTATTTGGTCCGCGTAGGCATTTGGTACTCTGCAATTTGCTGGTCTATATTATCCAATACATGCTCAGTTTGGTTCAAGTCTGGTATATAAACTATTTAATCAATTCTAATATTCTGTTCACGTGTATATTGAGATGCTTAACGCGGAAAGAGGATTTCTTGATACGAACATTCCTATTTAAGTTTCAAAACATTGTGGCCTCGCCTCAAAACAGTGAAGCCATTTTTGATGACGATTTAACGAAACCGCTTGTGTGAAAACGGGATTTTTCATGAACAAGAGAATGTTAATTGTGTGTTTCTTGTTCGATCCGTATCAAAAAACGTCGAGAATCATCACAGTTCAAGTTACATATAGATTCGTAAGTAAATAATACACGGCCTCGTTCATGCTGGAGTTATTAAACATGACCACTTCAAAACGGCTCCTTTCTGAAGAATAAGTGTGTTGGACATCAATTAGTCTAATTTCGTAAAACCTTCGTGCCAGAGTAGAACGGCCGATACGAGTGCCTAAGATATAGGGTTGCCATACGTCCTGTATATACGGGACTGTCACCGTATTTCACTACTCAGTCCCGTATTGCTATTTGTCTCGTATTGGCAACTCTGAGAGTCTATTCAACAAGTTTGTATATCTAAAATATCATTTAGAGAGAAATAGTACCGACCAAAACTGGGAAGCAACTATGAAATTGAATCTGGAAGAGAAATGTTTGACGTTTCTTGGAGATGCAAAGTATATTGATCAGAAGTCATGTCTAATAAAGCTATGCGAATGCGTATTTACCATTCCAGTCCACAATGCAAATGTGGAGAAAGTATTTTCCCCAATGTCATCTAAGTGGTCAGACGAAAGAAGCAGGTTGTCAGTGAAGACAACTGAAGTAACTTTGTTTTGTAATTATAATTTTTAAATGGCATGTGTCCAATTTTATAATTATGTGAAGAAAGAAAATGATATAATAAGGAAAGCAAAATCAACTTTAAAATATGACTGGGCTAAAAAGGATTAGCTTTGCATCCTTTTATTATTCTACGTGTTCATTTTATTAGATTGCTTAAAATTTATTGATATTTTTTATCACAGAAAAATAAAACATTACTTACCCACTTTTTACATGTTTTATTTATTTAGCTCTTAAACGTCCCGTTTCAATGCTTGGCAATTATGGAAACCTTACTAATATAGGAGGAATGTCTATAACCAAATCTCTCAATATCTTCATGTTTTTTACTTTCTCGTATACAAAGTATACAAAGAGAAAGTATTGTAATCGTCAAAAAATTCGAACTCGAGATTTTGACGAATCTTCACTTTTTAGACCTCCCTGAGTCCGAAAAACACAATTTTGGAATCATGTCTGTCTGTGAACACGATAACTCGAAAACTATTAGAGCTACGGGGATGAAATTTGGTATGTGGTCTTTAAACATAAATTGTAGGTTTCTTTCAAATTTTGGACAAAATCCGTCAACGGGAAGTCTGTCTGTCTGTATGTCCGCTTTCATGTGAACACTATAACTCAAAAACTTGATAAAAATTGGTGCACAGTTTTATCGTCATGAATGTAGGTCCGTATAAAATTTTGGACCAAATCCGTCCAAAAGAGGCGTTCAAATTGCATATTCAATTTCTTTTAATCCGATTCTCATGCGCATGCGTACTGGTAGCAATCTGTTATTGCTGTAAATTTTATTTACATTAATAAATAATGTTTTCAAACATGAATTGTAACAATTTTTTTATTGTTGTAAATAAAATTCAAACCAATCTCATTATTTCAGCAATTGTTGCGGTTGTGGTAGTATAAATTGTTCTCTTGGGAATTCAATTCCAAAGCAGAATTTTCGCTTTAGTATTCATTGCATTGCCAGCGGGAGACCACCTCCCGCTGGTTATTTGAGTTGACAGTTGCAGAAAACGTTTTTTTGGCTGCAGTTTCTGTGATTTTTGTGGTCTTGACTAATGTGTCTGCTAACTGATTCATAATTAAAGAAAGGAATTTCAATTATTGATGCACCGTTTTATGGGTTATTCAGATCTGAAGTAATGTCTTTTGCATTTCTCCTCATCTCGCAGTTGCGTTGAGACAAGGTGAAAGGTGGTTAAGGTGTTTGTAGATGGCTTGGGCGCTAATCGTAGGGTAAGAGGATTCATGGAGATAAAATATTAGAGCGTTTTTTTTTTACATTTTAAAGTCATATATATGGAGGAGAATTTATATTTTATTTTATCTCCTCTGAGAATTTTATCAACAACCATGCATCCAGAGGGCAGCACTTAACGGCCTAAACGCAATTGAAGGACAGTTGCAGAAAAAGCCGAGAGTACCGAATTCCAGAAACCTACGGGTATTTTCATTCTTCCCGTGGCAGCCGAGAGAGGCGTCGTCGTCTATATTTTGGGAGCGTGCCTGATGATGGGGTGTGGCCATGATGAGTGAATTCTCTTCTTAAGCCTAACGGTTCTTAGCTTTTCTTATACTAACATCTTTAGTTTTAAGTTCTTTTAAAGCAATTTCTATCATTTAACGATGTAATGATTCCTTCTAAAACTCTTTATAAAATTGTAAATAACCTTCTATGTAAATATAATTAGTGTTTTAATAAATTTGTGTTTGTAAGACACAACGCCTATTTATTTAGTATCAATACCCCTAGCACACCGCCAAGTTTCTACCCCCCCTCATTCTACATATATGATGAAGGGGGAGGGGGTTATACTATTCTCCGGATGCCACTTGCCTGTGCTACAAGTAGTGCTGGCATACGTCCCGTACAGTGACGGCTCGTCCATTAGGGCCGCAGAGCTGCAGCACCCCGGAAATTACTTTTTAAACTTGTATTTTTCGTTTTTAATCTTATTTGCTTACTTTACCACTCTCAGTGTTCAATGACTTACGAAAATGCAAAAAATGTAATAATTTTCTTTAAAAAAAGCATTAAATGAATCCAAACGAAGATAAACGCACGTCTAAGTTGCAAATTACTCTCCCCCCCCCGGAAATCCGTTCACAGCGCAGAAAATCCAGAGTTAAAAAGTAACCCTTTCTAACTTTAACTTAGACGGGCTATGGGCTGCAATGCCGAGCAGCTCTGCTGGCACGGAGCCAACTGAACGAGAAAGAGATGCTCTTTTTAATATATATATATTTTTCCTCATTCCCACACGAAGTAATAATCTCATTGGCTGTTTATGAGTTTTGCTTTCGGTTCGTGTTGCGACGACAGATTCAAGCAAATAATTCTCTTCTAAAACTTTCAAATTTTTACAATATTTCAGTAAAAAATGTATTTAACATGTTTTAGCTTAAAAATAAATTTTCTGTATATGAGTTATTTGATATTCATTTTTGAAAGAGTGTTATCGAGTGAACTGGGCAAGGAGGGAAGTGTATATGTGGAGCTCCGATTATTATTTTTTTTTCGTCAGAGGAATCGACACATCAACATTCACTTTAATTTTTGTTAGTAAAACTAATAGAAAATGTCATATGCTGGTTATTTACTTTGTTTGAAAAGCAGGAAATTTCACATCTGGATTTGGAATTAAAAAAATTTGGCCCTTAGAGATAAAGTAGGTTTTAAAATTGTATCCTGTTGATAAACATTATTTTGCAGCCCTCCTCGTTTCTGAGCTCACGGGCCGCCACTGGATTTTTTTTCACATTCTCCATTAACCTTCCAGCGGGCGAGCTTATACAGGAGATAATTATATCGTGTTGCATATTTATATCGTAGTGTTTTACGAAAACAAATGCAATTTTCCAATGGCGAATCCAGGATTTGGATCGGGGGAGGGCTGAGGTCATAAAAATTTTTTATCGTCGTGACGAATGTCAAACCACATGGTAAAGTAAACCAAAACACTTTAACTTTACAGACTTTACTCACCTGACAATACGAATCAAAAGAACACTACAATAATTTCATTAATTTAATAAAAAGTACAATGAAATAACTAGCCAAAAAATGTTTTCGACGGCGTCGACGCTTCAAGTACATGTGGAATGACTCCCAAAGCAGGAAGTTTTCTAGCTTGTGAAACCAGAAAGCATTGTTGTCAAGCTTCTATTATTTTTTTAGAAAAGAGGGAAATTAAGAACAAACTGTTATAGTAATTTTAAATAGAATCAAGAATTCTGGCTTAGCTCTGGGGGGGGGGGCGGGCAGCCCCATAATCCCCCTGGATTCGCCACTGCAATTTTTATTTACATAATCTGTATTTTTTAACTTTATACTATACAAAGTTATATAAATAAAAATTTCACATATATTTATAAAATAACGATAAAAGTATGTAATAATATGCACAATATAAGTATCTCCTGCACACGCGCGCCCGCTGGAAGGTTAAAAGTGACGAGCAATGTGGAGTCAACATCTTGCAACGAACGCATTTGACGTTCAGTACTGTCTGTTCGCCAAGAGAACTCTCGCCGCCAAATTGTCTAGTTGATGGCGGTCGCTATAGCAACTGGTAATGCTAGGGAGGATCCATTTCGAATGGGAGGAATCCGACGGAAGTCGGAGTTTTATTTGATTTCTTGGCGAGAGTTCGCGGCGGTAATTGATCATTCCCCTTCTTGGTTTTGCCGCAGTTTCAGGTTCCTTCCCATTTGGAGATAAATGCGCCAATGTAACAAATTTGAATGAACGTCTACCAAGTCAAAAAGGACTCCTCCTACGATAACCAGTTTCTATAGAAACGGCCTCAAACTGGACAATTTGGCGGCGAGAGTTCTTGTGGCGGACAGTCAATAAAGGTAACTAACTAATCACTTTTTACTTTCTCGTATACGAAGTATACAAAGAGAAAGTATTGTAATCGTCAAAAAATTCGAACTCGAGATTTTGACGAATCTCTACGTTTTAGACCTCCCCGAGCCCGAAAAACACAATTTCAGAATTATGTCTGTCTGTGTATCTGTATGTATGTGAACACGATAACTCGATAACTATTAGAACTACGGGGATGAAATTTGGAATGTGGTCTTTAAACATAATTTGTGGGTTTCTATCAAATTTTTGACAAAATCCGTCAACGGGAAGTCTGTCTGTCTGCATGTTCGAGGTCATGCGAACACTATAACTCAAGAACTTGAAGAGCCAGATGGATAAAATTTTATACACAGTTTTATCGTCATGAATGTAGGTCCGTATCAAATTTTGGGCCAAATCCGTCAAAAGGTTGACTGTCTGTCTGTCTGTATAAGCGCATCTCCAACGAGTCCGCTATCTCCACGCGCATGCGTATTGAACGCAATCTTTTGTGCACGATATTTATTGACTCTTGCTTGGCGCTCTTTTTTCATCCGATTCTCCATGCGCAAGCGTACTTGGTAGCAATCTATGCACGCGGAAGGATTGTCCTTGAGCGAAGAAGGAGTAGAAATCGGTATTCATTTAATCGGACGCATCTCTTCGAATTTGATTTTTTACCTAAATATTTTCTGATAGTAATTGGATCCTGGGTTACAGTAGGTTCGAATTTTTATCGACGCGTGGGGAGGGGGAACAGCATCGTTTTCGAGAAGTATACGAGAAAGTTTAGGGGAGACTCTGGTTCTCCTAGGGTTGATGTAATTCGTATATTTAAGAACATACTTTGTATTTGCGCTATGGTTTTGAAATACAAATGTTATATTGAAACTTTGAAGCTTTCGTCGTGGCCCTAAATTTGATGAAATGCATCGCTAAATCTCACCAACTCGATCGAAAATTACTCGCCAATCTTCTCTCTGGCATGAATCCTTGACTAATTACCATCCAAATTAAATTCACACTAAGACGTACGATTGCGATTCATAGTGAAGGCCCTTAAAAGCGTTTAAAATGCTAAAGGCTAATATTTTAAAACAAACGGATAACATTTAAAACTGAGATAAAATAATAAAAAGGATAAACTGATAAGGGGAAAATCCCATCTTCTTTTCTGCGTTCATTTCAAAAATAATATAGATATCGCTAATTATTTCCCACGATAAAAGCATCTTTCAGTCATCAAAAATGGAATTCGCTATTCATGTAAATCTCCGATAATACCTGACATGAAAATAACATGTAAGACGCATCGCTTGCATTTTGAAAACACCCATTGATACATGCGTTATTCATATTCGAAAACAAATGTTAATCTCATCTTTACAAGTATTAGACATCGAAAATCCACATTTGTTTGTTTCTCGCGGCGTTCTTTTCAAAAATGTCCCCTTTAGAAGAAGTAATTTAAGAGGCGGGAGTTCCTGGAGGATTACTCTCGTAAAGCTTTATTTTGAAGCAGAGAAATGAATTTTTAGGAATGAAACGCTTTAAGCATTTTGGTCTATTTGCATATGAATTAGTGGAACTTGTTTGCCTGTCAGAATTTTGGTGAAATATTAATTCAGTTTCAGAGAAGAGAATCCTCAGATTTTAAATAAAAGGATATGAGTTTTTTTATTTATGTTTTGATTGAATAATTCATAAACTTTAATTGTTATCCGATGTTTAAATTTTTCATTGGATTTAATCATCTTTTTATTTTGTAACGAAGCGCTCTAAAATTCAATTTCTATTGTAAACAGGGTTTTTTACTTTTCATTCGGTAGCTGAATATTAAAGAAAAGTGAGGCAAAGGGATTAAAGAGTAAATTTTATAGCAGTTTTCAAAAGCACATTTTTAATCCTGTAATAAAAAAAGTAGATTTTTTTTTATTTTCTGCTTTTTAGTCTCCTATTTATAGTTCATTCAATTCCTACTATTAGTTCACACTCTCCCCATATATATATATTTATATATCTTGTTAAAATTTTCAGTCGTTAATAAAATACTTTTTATTCATCCACTCAAGTTCAAATACATTTTTTAAAACTTGTAGTGGATGACAGTTTTTTCAAATATTAATTCATTAATTAAATTTAATTAATTAATTTTATTTATTAGAGCCTCGCAACTTTGCCGCCAAATCGCCAAAATGGTCGCCAAGTTTATCGCCAAATTTATCGCCAAGTCTCCAAGTTTGTCGCCAAGATTAGGATCTCAGGGAAACGACTTTATAGCTTTGTAACAATATGGAATTTCATGGTGCAATTTGCAGGAGGAAAAAAGATATGTTATTGCACAGTGCATGGCAACATGCAGTTGGATGTGAATTGGCAGGCAGAGTTGTGTTTTGCCATGTGTCTCTGACACTGGATGAATTGATTTCGTGCGTTGATTAGGAATTTTATTTAGCAAATTGCTGTTTAAATAACACAAAGATAGACAGATACATAAAGCAAGGAAACAGCATCAGAATCGTAAAAATTTTAAAATAACCAGTCTCGCAGGAATGAATGTTGTACTTGTGATTATTCTTTGTTGCTCTCGTACAAAATATAAAATAACTATTTCACTATATTAAGCAATAAGTGGGAATTGACTTTAAAAAATTTCTTTTTATATTACTTGTTTTTATAATTATTATGGAATCTTGAAATTAATTTCTTTCAAAATTGCTACCATCAAACGCCATTCGTATGGAATCAAAATTTAATTAAATTAATGGATTAACTGGAAATTAAGTTCTGAAAATTTTAAAATTCTCTATTATTACTAAGAATATTGTAACAAAAATCGTTCTGTGAATGTATGGTGTATGCAGTCCAACACGCAGGATAATAGAGAATGAAGGTTTATTTACAAATATGCAGTAAAACACGTAGCTCAGGTAACAGGAAACAATACTTGCACAGATTAGCAACGTAAACAGACAATAATTCACAGGTAAAAACAGTTCAGTACTTTGAGATTTAGCAACACAAACAGTCAGCAAATCACTAATAACGACAATAACAGCACTTTCAACAGCGCTCAGCTCACCAGCTTTCTAGCTCGCGCTGCAGAAGAAATTCCAAAGTTGCTCCAGTCGAGCAACACTACTGCTCTGTGATCCAAGTGCGGTTCTTTTATAGTCTCCCCGACCGGCAGCGACGTCACATGGAATCATCTCGTACATTCAAGTGTATCTCCCCTCCTAATAGAGATAGAGAGAAAAGGATCACATTTTCTGGAATCTTCGATTTGTCGCTAAGGTCGCCAAATTTGTCGCCAAGGTCAGAAGTCCAGGCCTGGCTGCTGTCAATCATCCCATAATTACCCCTGTAAAACTTTCTTCCCAACCATAAGGCTAACATTGCTGGGAAGCGATTTTCCATGTTCGTAACAATATGCAAACGTACAAAATTTTAAAACAACAGACAATTAGCAAACGAGTGAGGAATCGATCAAAATATCCCATCTTCGCAAACATGAAATAAATCAAGTTAAGTGTATAAAAGAGTTTTGTTTTCATCTTTTGTCTTATTTATTTACTAGCCGCCTTCGGCGACGAGCTTGTTCGCCGGAATATGATTTCAATTGAATCTTGTATAATTTTATATTCATGGCTCCTTAACAACTGCTTGATTCTATTAGTGAATTGTACGTGTATCCGTTCATTGTCTACATAAATGTCCCTAATAGAGTCAAATAACTGACCTATGCCATGTAACATCTTATTGCACCTTGCCGGCGCCATCTTCACTTTCTTATTTCTCTTGCAAAATATGCGTTCGATTTCAACACTAAAACGGTGCAGCACATTTTACGTCTAGTGGCATGTTAGCTAAATTAAAACATGCTGAAAAGAGAATGAAAACATAACAACCATCACCATTCAGCTTATTGAATATATTTCTTAATATACGTAATTTCTCAGAGAGATTGGTTTACAGATTCCATTAAGATATTGATTAAATAGAATGTGAAAGAAAAATATATTAAGATATTAATTCAAATTCCAACAATGAAAGATAAACACGCACTTAAATATTTGTTTAAAAAATGAAAACGGTTTGAATTGCGTTGCAACAATGAAAATATATTTCAAAGGCTTTTAAAATTAGAGAACAATTTACACCGCAACTTAAATGCTATTATTGAAAAGGTAATTTTTTGCACTTTCAGATGGTGAAAAAATTATTGTGCTGTAATTATTTTTGTGCTGTAATTTGTTCGCAAGTTATTGAGGAAAAACGTCAAAATTTCGCTTAATTCTTAATTAATTAAAATTTCAAAAAAAAAGGCTCCGAGGTGCACATCCCCACCCTCCAAAGTATGTTCGTGCCAAATTTCACAGCTCTAAGTCTAGCGGTCTGCCCTGTAGAGCGCCAACATCAAATAAAATAAATCAGTACAATTTCAAAACGAAATCATACATTTTTAAATGCCTCTAAGATTTACGATACGCTTAATAGATAGGGTAAAACGCTTAATAGATTAATTCCCTCGAAGGGAAAAAAAGAACATCCGTTTAACCAATGCCCTACCTTCTTGCTCTTGGCTACAGAAACAAACAGCAGCAGCAACAATTACTAAATGTCATTTTTGAACAAATATGAATTTTTGAATTCGAATTTTAAAAAATTAGATGCCTAACGTATAGAACACCATGTCCTGACTAATAAATCAAAAATTAGTTAAATTCAGAAACAAATAACTCGTAAACAAAGTTAAACTTCAATCAAATCGGATAAATCAATTAAAAACAAACCCATACTCTCTTAAATGCTTCCAAGATTTACGATACGCTTAATAGATAGGACAAAACAGTTTCACTAATTTCCTTGGAGGGAAAAAATACTTTTCCATTTACCAATTCCCTACCTTCCCGTTCGCTGCTTCAAAAACAGAAACAAACAGCCGCAGAAACAATTTAAAAATTCATATCTAAAAATTTTAACATGAATACCATGTCTCGCTTAATAAGTTAAAAATTAGTTAAATTTGAAACAAATTAACTGTGAAGGTTATATCCCAAACAAATCAGATAAATCACAGTACAATTTTAAATCAAAACCATATACACTTTAATGCTTCTAAGATTTACGATACATTTAATAAGTAGGCCAAAACAGTTTCATTAATTCCCTAGGAGAGGAAAAAATACCCTTCCCATCTACCAATTCCCGACCTTCCCGTTTGCTGCTGCAAAAACAGAAACAATTTAAAAATTAATATCTAAAAATTTTAACATGAATACGATGTCCCACCTAATAAGTTAAAAATTAGTTAAATTTGAAGGAAAATAACTGTGAAAGTTATATCCCAAACAAATCAGATAAATCACAGTACAATTTTAAATTAAAAGCACATACTCTTTAATGCTTCTAAGATTTACGATACTTTTAATAGGTAGGGCAAACCGTTTCATTAATTCCCTCTAGGAAGGAGAAAAATACCCTTCGCATCTACCAATTCCCTACCTTCCCGTGTGCTGCTGCAAAAACAGAAACAATTTAAAAATTCATATCTAAAAATTTTAACATGGATACAATGTCCCGCCTAATAAGTTAAAAATTAGTTAAATTTGAAACAAATTAACTGTGAAAGTTATATCCCAAACAAATCAGATAAATCGCAGTACAATTTTAAAACAAAACCATATACTCTTTAATGCTTCTAAGATTTACGATACTCTTAATAGATAGGGCAAACCGTTTCATTAATTCCCTAGGAGGGAAAAAAATACCCTTTCCATCTACCAATTCCCTACCTTCCCGTTCGCT
>BGPR01037517.1:0-10263 GCA_013235015.1 Araneus ventricosus | reverse complement strand
TAAAATAATAAGTTCAGGAATCATCACCCTTTCGAGAAGGGACGAAATCTCCTGCAGAGGGCTCATAATTCAGATTATATGGGATAAATAAACGCAAATTCAGCTTTATCTGATAAACTGAAGAGCCTTTAGAAAAAAAATTCATTTTCTACAAAATCATTACCAGTGTAGGGATTTAAATAAAACCTTCTTGTAACTGATATTTTATGTTAGAATAAAAAATCATTAGTTAAAATTATGCAGGTTTCAAAATTGCTTTCTACGCATAGCTTTATTCCATTATCTTTTATTTTTAATGATATTTTAAAGAAGAAGAAGGACAGAGGTATATTAAAACATGGAAACTTTGCACAAATTTGTTTTACTATAGAAAAATGCTTTAATTAATCACAAACTTTTCTTTTAAAGAACGTTTGAAATCGGGAATTATATAATATTTCCTATTAAAGCAGGTTTAATATGTATCTCATAAAACTTTCAGGAGATAATATGACAGAAAAAATTAAATTTAAATAATAAGGCGGCGAAAACTAAATTTAAACATTTTTCGAATGAAAATATTTAATTGAGAAAGTACAATATCTAAAAATATTCTTATGTTCATCAATACAGTCATATTATTATAACCACCTGGCAGTACATTTATTTCTGCCCTATTTATTGGTCCACGCAAATAAATACACTTGGACATAAATGTAATAACTCAAAAAGTTAAAGGTACCTTCTCTTAAATAAACCGGTGAGATTTTATTTCAATTTCTTGTTTTATAATAATTTAATATGAAGCTATATAACTTCCAGTAGCGTTTAAACTTGATATATCTGTTACCGCTAAAGCTCGGAAGCCGTTAATGTACACATTACCTAGCTAATCTGCAGATTAACTGATTTGCTCCGTTAACGTGCGGAATCAAGAATTTTCTGCATTTTACCTAAGTGATGCGCACATTAACGGCTTCCGTATCGTTAAAGTTCAAAAGTTTGTTAATTGATTGATGATTGATTCTATCAACTAATTTTTTGATTGTTTGATTGTATTAACTTGATTCGTTAGATATCGAAAAATAAATAAATAACATTATGTTAATTAAAGCGTACAGAAACGTTGCTGTTGTTCCAGCAAAGATCTTATACTTTAACGAGTGCCTAGTAGGTAATGTCTAGGTAATTTGCAGATTACCTAGGTAATTTGAGAAATGAAACAATTTTCGGCACTTTAACGGATCACCCTCATTAATCTGCAGATTAGTTAGGTAATGTGCACATTAACTGATTTCTGCACTTTAGCTGTAACATATCCATTAAGTAATTCTGAAAAACAAAACGTTGCGAATTTTGCTTTGGTTAACTTAGTATAATACAAACAAATGTCTCAAAGAAAGAATTTCAGTGTAAAAAATTTAAAAAAATACTATTACAGTAAATCTCTTTAAAATTAATTTTTAACTAAGCATAAGAATAAAATTACAATGAAACAACAATACTGTACTATACTATACAATGGTTACTGTATTGCCATATTTTTGCTCCTTTTGACTGTTCCGTTAATTATTAAAGAATGTTATTATTATCACAAAAAAGATTAAAAACAAATAAAGCTGATTTTATATGACAAGAATTCTTCAATGTTTTCCGAAAAATAAATGCAATTATGCTCCCAATGAAAATAACTACGCTTTATTCTCTCAGAATTAGGATTACTTTCTTTTTCGAAGTACTTTTTCTTTCTTTTAAAAAATCTAAAGCCACTGATATCTCACCGCCTTAATTTTTTAATATAACATTAAATGATTTAATAGCAATTTGCATATAAATTCCTATATTTAATAATGTGAAAACTGGTTAAAAAAATAGAAAAAATACATGCCTCAGTGTCTTCTGTTATAGAGCAAATTAATTGTGTAACATGAAATTCTCTTCTGTAGTAAATCAAATTGTGATACGTAAAGCGAATCATATTTGTAATTGCTTTTATTAAAAAAATATTTCAATGGTCGAAGACTAAGTTAATAATTTCAAAAAATAACGTCAGAGCAGTTATGTAGGTAATGTTTTCAATAAAAATAATCTAAAATTAGATTAGTTTATTTACAAAATCAAAGCAATTCACTTGTTTTGCACATTCAAATTTAGACTTTATATAAATGTGATTCACTTCAAATCGAAATACAGTACAACAGCAGTTAACTGAGCTAAAGGTTTTTTCGGTTTAGACTTAACATATATCCTATTTTGTATCAAATTACAGTATGTAATTCTGAACTGTTTTGAATTTAAAATGAATTCAAAACTCTCCTCGCAGGATAATTTTATGTTCTTTATTAAAGTTAAAATTACGTTTTTAGGTCGAGCGTTCACCTCTCCTTTAGCCGTAGCGAAGAGCGATCTTGCGTTTTTTACTGATTTTTTATACACCTTAACCTTCCAGCGGGTGCGCCAGCACAAATTTTACGACATATCGTGCATCGTATTACAAAAATATATCGTGTTGTTTTACAAAAATAAATCCAGCTTTTATTTAAGTTATCAGTATTTATTAGCTTAATAGTAAACAAAGATTTTATAAATAAAAATTGCACTTAAATTCATAAAAGAACGATATAAATATGTAACACGATGCACAATGCAAGTATCTTTTGAAAACGCGCGCCCGCTGAAGGTTTAACCAAACTAAAGGTTTTTTCGGTTAAGACTTGAACATATATCCTATTTTGTATATAATTACAGTATGTAATTCTGAAATGTTTTGAATGTAAAACGAATTCAAAGTTTTCTTCATAGGGTACACTTATGTGCTTTATTAAAGTTAAAATTACTTACATGGAGCATTCACCTCTCAGCTAGCCATATAGTCCAGTCAACGAAGGCCAAAAATCGACGAATTGAAAATAAATTGTGTAGTCTTGAAATTTGGCACAGTTGTTGGGGTAGTTTCCTAAACGACATGCTAAAAGTCCCCGAGTATGGGAGGTGCGCGGGGGTACAGGTGGGTTTAAAGGGGGCTTCTTCAGTTTTTATTAAATATCTGGATAACTATGGACTCTATCGAAAAACACTCAAATACAAAATTAAACTACGTGAAATTTCCTACAAAAAAGTCCTACGTTGTTTTTGTAGCATCAATAGTTTAGAAAATACTTGTGGATTTAAAAGATAATATTTCTAAAATTCCTTTTTCTAATGTTAAAATCGATTAAAAGTGTTGAATCAACAGCCCTCATAATAACCTCATGCCTATATAATAACTATACAAGGGATTATTCCATATGTCGGAGCGGGGGGGGGAGTGACAAACCCATTTGATGAACAATTATGCTCCCTTCCTCCCCTCACATCTTTTCCCCATCACGAGTTTCCTTCTAATCGTAGTCCAGTCAACGAATTGTAAATTTTAAAAAAAAGTGTAGGTTTGAAATTCGGAATTCGGCACAGTTGTTGGGGAGAGTGCCCTAAACGACATACACTATATGCCCAAAAGTATCCGGACACTTGCAGATTTTCACATTTTTTAGAATTTCTCCGAAATGGTTTAACTGACTGCCTTTAAACTTCGGACATGTTAAGAATAGACAATAACTCACATTTTACATTGAAGATTTGGTCCTGAGGGCAATTAGGGGACCGTCTACAAACAGATGAAGACAAAAATGTCTTTGGCCCACCGAGCTTCACAGAATACTGATAACAAGATGAAACTTTTAGAAATGGTAATGTATAATATGCATAATATTTACAGGAATTTTTGTAAACTCAACACAAATATTTGGGAAGATATAAAAGTTTTCTTAAAAAATCTCAAATTTTCCCACCTGTTTTTTGCTTATAATATGCAGAGTTTTCTGTTATATTATACGAAACTTACAGAAAAGATGGCAATATGTTAGAAAAGCATTGTGTAAAGATTTGGAAAATATTTTTTGAATATTACAGGAATTATGAGCTTTTTTAGTAAATACTATTTTACTGCGCATGCGCGAAACATGGTGTAATTTTTCTTTCACAACTTTAAAGCCAGGTATATAGGGCAACTTATATTAAAAAATTCAGTTCAATATCATTAGTATTCAAAAAGATATCGGCATTACAACTATCAGAATTTTAGCTCCTGTCGAAGAGAAGCTAAAAGATGAGGGGTTGTACACAAATTGATATTTTTTAAACTTATATCTTTAAATAGTTATATTGAATTATATAGTGGTTAGAATTTGCTGAATACCCATTAAGACATCAATTACATGCATAACTTAAATTCCAGCTAATTACGCACTATAAATAACAAAAATTTTATTACTATAATTATATTATTTACATGATTATTAACAAGTTACATATTACAATTTTACGGTCAAACGATATTTTTAAATATATTTCTTTTATGGCAAACGATTTTTTATGTAATTAATTTCTTTTCTTAAAATATTTTAATAATTCTACATATATATATTTTTTATTCGTTATGAATATTAGATGTCTTCATGGGTATTCAGCAAATTCTAACCACTATACAATTCAATATAACTATTTAAAGATATAAGTTTAAAAAATATCAATTTGTGTACAACCCCTCATCTTTTAGCTTCTCTTCGACAGGAGCTAAAATTCTGCTTGTTGTAATGCCGATATCTTTTTGAATACTAATGATATTGAATTGAATTTTTTTATATAAGTTGCCCAATATATCTGGCTTTAAAGTTGTGAAAGAAAAATTACACTATGTTTCGCGCATGCGCAGTAAAACAGTATTTACTAAAAATGCTCGTAATTCCTGTAATATTCAAAACTTCTTTTCCAAATTTTTACAAAATGCTTTTCTAACATATTGTTATCTTTTCTGTAAGTTTCGTATAATATAACAAAAAACTCTGCATGTTATAAGCAAAAAACAGGTGGGAAAATTTGAGATTTTTTAAGAAAACCTTTATATCTTCCCAAATATTTGTGTTGAGTTTACGAAAATTCCTTTAAATATTATGCATATTATACATTACCATTTCTGAAAGTTTCATCTTGTTATCGGTATTTTGTGAAGCGGAGCGGGCCAAAAATTTTTTTGTCTTCATCAGTTTGTAGACGGTCCCCTAATTGCCCTCAGGACCAAATCTTCAATGTAAAATGTGAGTTATTGTCTATTCTTAATATGTCCGAAGTTCGAAGGCATTCATTTAAACCATTCCGGAGAAATTCTAAAAAATGTGAAAATCTGCAAGTGTCCGGATACTTTTGGGCATATAGTGTACTAAAAGTCCCCGCTGGTGGAGGGTGCTCAAGGGGTACAAAGGAGATTGAATGGGAGGGAATTCTCAGTTTTTCTTAAATCTCTCGAAAACTGTGGATCCTAGCGAAGAAAACTTAAGTATAAAATTAAACTAAATTAGATTTCCTACAAAAATATTCCTGCACATTGTTCTTAATACGAATAGTTTAGAATATTATAGCTGTTTGAAAAAGTACAAAATTACAATAACTGGTTTAAAATGTTAGTTTTATTCTTATACGTACATACTTACATAAAAATATGCATAACCCATTTTTACACTTGCTCGTAATTAAATTTCACCATGTTTTTGTAGTGGATGATTAAATTCGAACGTGCACCTTTGGCACAGGTACTGTTAAAGGTGCTAAAACAGAAACACATTGCTAAGCGTGTGTTGCTCCGCCTCTCCTTTGGTTGGAGGAATTGAGGAAAGATCAGCTTTGATCTTGGTTGATGATTTGAGAAATGTTTGTATCGACTGTTATTCAAATTATGTTCATCAGCAACGGCTTTATACTAGGTACATCTTCTCACCGACTTGTGAGATAGCATCTGGTGTTGAATGAGGGATTATAAAAGATGTTAGCAATGTTTTTATCTGGCTTAGTTGATTTTTGAATAATGTGACTATAGTGCTCTGCTTTTTCTATAAATATCTGATGTAATGTCGCAGCCACGGAATGTATGGAGAAGAAGGATAGTTTGGGCAAAAGAAAGTTCTTTCTGCAGCTTTCTTGTACAAAATAATTTGGCTTCGACTTTTCCCTTGCCATGCTTCATAAAATACTTTCTGGTGGTGCCTAAACAATCAGTAACACGACTAGGTATACGTCTTTCCCTTGGGATGAGAATTTGCTTTCTCTAACCCAGATCTCTCAATATAAGTATCAGCATCCCCTGTAGCGACTCTCGTTTCAGTTCCTTCAGCCATTTTCTGTGTTAGTAATTGAACATGCCTGGTCTTATTTCTTCAATGGCAAGAAAATGTTTCGATCGAACTGTGACAGTCTGGTTGCGAGCTTCTTAAGTTAAACTCAGCATAGATATGTAGATCTAGATTATACTATCTAAATACACTCATTTGGAGCGTTAACTGAGTAGAAGACTGAGTCGACAGGATCCCGTGGGCGGCGGGCGGCACACGGCCGTGCGGGGAGGAAGGGAGCACGGGAGATAGGTTTGTCGCCCAACCTTCCTGATATCGACCCTACTCTCGACACGTACAATATTACCCTCGTATAATTATTGTATAGGCATGAGGTCTTTCTGAGGGTTGCTGCTTCAGCACTTTTAATTGATTTTTACAATTACAATAAGGAATTTCTGAAATATTCACTTTTAAGCCCCCTGCATCTCCTACAATTTCATTCTACAAAAAATTTAAGACTAGTTTTGTAGGAAATTTAATGTAGTTTAACTTTATAATGCAGTTTTTCCGCTAGGATCCATCGTCTTCTAGATATTTAAGAAAAACTGAGAAATCCTCCCCTTTCAACCCCCCTATATCCCCGGAGCACCCTCCACAAGGGGGACATTTAATATGTCTTTTAGGGCACTCTCCCCAACAACTGCCCCGAATTCCGAATTTCAAAACTACACCTATTTTTTAAATTTACAATTCGTTGACTGGATTACGATTAGAAGGAAACTTGTGATGGGGAAAGGATGTGAGGGGAGGAAGGAAGCATAATTGTTTATTAAATGGGTTTATCACCCCCCCGCCCCGACACATGCAATACTACCTTTATATAATTATTACATAGGCATGAGGTTTTATTATGAGGGTTGTTGATTCAGCACTTTTAATCGATTTTATCATTACAATAAGGAATTTTAGAAATATTAACTTTTAAATCCCCCTGTATCTTCTAAACTATTAATGCTGCAAAAAGAATTTAGGGCTTGTTTGGTAGGAAATTTTATATAGTTTAATTTTGTAACTGAGTGTTGTTTGATAGAATCTATAGTTTTAGAGATATTTAAGAAAAACTGAAAACGCCCCCATTAAACCCCCGGTACCCCCCCGCGCACCTCCCATAGGCGGGGACTTTTAGTATGTCGTTTAGGACACTACCCCCAACAATTGTGCCAAATTTCAAAACTACACAATTTTTTTTTCTATTCGTCGATTTTTGGCCCTCGTTGGCTTAATTACAAAATAGGATATATGTTCAAGTCTTAACCGAAAAAAAACCTTTAGTTTGGTTAAATCTCCAGCGGGCGAGAGTTTTCAAGAGATACTTGCATTGTGCATCGTATTACATATTTATATCGTTCTTTTAAGAATTTAAGTGCAATTTTTATTTATAAAATCTTTGTTTACTATTAAGCTAATAAATACTGATAACTTAAATAAAAGCTGGATTTATTTTTGTAAAACAACACGATATATTTATGTAATAGGATGGACGATAAGTCGTAAAATTTGTGCAGGCGCGGCCACTGGAAGTTTAAATATGGTTTTACAGTAACATAAAATTATGAAATACTTTGAGTTTCGCCTAATGCCAATGGCTAGCTTCTAAAAATACTAGTTATAATCAGTGAATAGCTTATTAAAATTTTCTTAACATTTATTGTAATACTACTAATCATTTTCAAGTGATAAGAGAATAATTTTGCTCTAATAATATCATCGTATTTGTATATTGAAAAAGTATATATGGTTTCTTGTGAATTTCTCATAAAGAGTTTACAAGGATGTGAGAATTATTTGATTTCTTTATGTATTCTGCGTTGAATTTTTAAAAAAGCAAGAGATGTACAGTAAACTTGGCCGATACACTTTTAAATAAAGTATTTATAGCCAAAATAAAATAGATAACAAAGTATAGGGGGAGATGCTATGTATTATAGGGCTTAACTTATTCGTATACTTCAAGAATTTATTTACATTTTGAAAATGTTTCCTCAAAGAAAATTTTTGCAAATTTACTATAAAGTTTCTTTACACAAAAATAAAACCTGCACATAAATCAATCTACTTTTCTATTTATTTTTTTTTAATTTTCGTAAAGTAATCACCTGTATTTGATACCTGTGGATTTTTTCATTCTGCCTCTCCGTTATTTGTATTCAAGGTTTGATAAATATTTCTGAAATATGGAATGTTTCTGAATGTTTTTCATCAGTATAATTATTTATTCAAAAAACATACGATATAATTCTTTGCGTCTTTTAAAGCATTTTTCCACTTGGAAGTATATTATATGCCTATCTCTATTACTATTAGGGTCGGGAGACTGTATAAATTTAGACTTCATAATTTTTCATCAGTATATTTATTTATTCAAAAGGCATGCGATATAATTATTTGCGTCATTTATAGCATTTTTCCACTTGGAAGTATATGCCTATCTCTAAGGGGTATATGCCTATCTCTATTACTATTAGGGTCGGGAGACTGTATAAATTTAGACTTCATAATTTTTCATCAGTATATTTATTTATTCAAAAGGCATGCGATATAATTATTTGCGTCATTTATAGCATTTTTCCACTTGGAAGTATATGCCTATATCTAAGGGTTTAGAAATTAGCTATAGGGGCATATTTAAAGCGGATACTTTGTATATATAAAGATTAATTATGTAAATCTACAATAAGATACAGATTTAACATAGGTATTCTTGATTTTATTGTATTTAGAAATCAAATTTTGATAACAGTTTTAAAAACACTGGCATTTTGATGAGTTTCAGAATTATAAGGTTATTTTTCATTTATTTCTTTCTTTCCAATTTATCTGCTATTTTACGTTTTATTATCGATTCTTCAAGAAATACTTCACCGTTTGGAGTATGAAGGTATCAAAATTTATTATGATGGCATTTTATTATGCTCCTAATCTTCCTTATTTTATCATATTTATTCTCTTAGTGCTAAGCGTAGAAAATTTCAAATATCTAAGAGAAACAACTTATTAATTTGCATTATAAAGTTGGAATGATTATAGTCTTCTTCTTGGTCAGTAAATATATCATTACTTTCTCGTATATGAAGTATACAAAGATAAAGTATTGTAATCGTCAAAAAAATTCGAACTCGAGATTTTGACAAATCTCCACGTTTTAGACCTCCCTGAGTCCGAAAAACACAATTTTGGAATTATGTCTGTCTGTGTGACTGTGAACACAATAACTCGAAAACTATTAGAGCTACGGGGATGAAATTTGGTATGTGATCTTTAAACATAATTTGTAGGTTTCTCAAATTTTGGACAAAATCCGTCAACGGGAAGTCTGTCTATCTGTATGTCCGCAGTCATGTCAACACTATAACTCAAAAACTTGAATAACTAGATGGATAAAATTTGGTACACAGTTTTATCGTCATGAATGCAGGTCCATATAAACTTTTGGGCCAAATCTGTCAAAGGGTTGACTGTCTGTCAGTCTGTATAATCGCATACTTGTATCTCACAAGCCCTTTGGCTTAGATAAATAAAACTTGGTATCACGGATGCTAACATTAATTTTAGATCTGTGCCCAATTTTTTTTGGTTATTTTTGTTTGAGGTAATGGTACATGTTCTTTCATTTCAGGAAACCGCAAATCCACCATTGGATTTTCTTCCCGCTAAACTCTCTTTTACTGTAATTCATCTGCCCGATTTATTTATTTCCTCTGTTGAAATAACCCAGAAGTCCTCAATCAGAACTTCTTTAACTCCTTAACTGTGTTGCCGATAGTCAATCGTGCATCGAATAATCAAAATTTCCCAAACAATAAGCTCGAATTAAGTCATTCAGAGACGTTATAATTTGATACAAATTTGACGTGGAATCGATAATTGTCTTAAGTGTTCCTTAAACTCCTGTGTGAGTCAATACAAGACCTTACCAAAGCAGAAAGTGATATCTAATCAGATAGTAGAGGAAACGACATAGAAAAGGATACAAACCCTTACCAAATCAGAAAGTGCTATCTAATCAGATAGTAGAGGAAACAACATAGATAAGGATACAAAACCGTATCGAAACAGAAAGTGTTATCTAATCAGATAG
>BGPR01037516.1:0-15100 GCA_013235015.1 Araneus ventricosus | reverse complement strand
TTAACAGTGGCAAAAACACGAGAATGAAGGATTTAATGAAACAATAAATTGGTTTGAATTAAATTTTATGACAATAGAAAACATTGTTAGAAATTACGTTTAAAATTAATTTTGAATTGTTAATTATAATTAGAGTAAAAATTGTACCGCAATGAGTACCGTAGTATCATTGAAAAGACAATTTATTGCTCTTTAAGATAGTGTAAAAATAATTTTCGTGCCATAAATATTTCATAAGTTTTCGGCGAATCTTACGGGCGAGACCTTACCACTATGCCAACCGCGGTCTCACAATGAATTTCTTAACAAGGTCTTTATGATCTTTAGCTTAGAAATTTCACTAATATCATTATATCTTTTATCCCAGAAAAATGGAACATTTTCAAAGATATCCTTTGGTCCTCAAATTACGTGATATCCCTCCCTTGTTACAGTTTTAGTGGCCCAAAGAATTTTCTTTTTCTTCTTTTACTTTAGAAAATAGGCGAGTTCGCTCGTCTGTCAGTTTTACGACAGCAAAATGCACAAACAACAACAAAAAGCAAGTTGTCTAGCCACTTCCAAAAATCGCACCCGTCTTTCGCAGAGAGGTTATCCCGTCCTTCTTGCCGGGGGTCTCCTAGAAGAATTAAAAATCTTATGGTTATTGCTTTCCGGCCTTGTACAGAAAAGATAGTGTGGTTTAACTTAAAACTATTAGCAATTTTGCACAGAAAAGGCGCAAGTATTTTCTAGAAAAAAAGGAGTTCTTCTCATTCTCTCTCTTTTACGCACACATCCTGGGGCCCCATGTTGGCTTAATAAGGGGCCCACTTGCCATCAGGCAACCTGGCCAGTCCGCCACTGATATTAACACAAAATCAGGCGAGTACATACATTTCTATCTATAACATAAAAATTGAAAGAATAAAAATGTAATTCCAGTACTTTTGTGGATGGTAACCACTCGTAGACCGCGTTGGTTGAAAATTAACTACAATAGTGAGAATAGTAAAATAATTCTGTCATAAAGCATTAAAATATTTTTCTGATTCACAGCGATCAAAATGCAACGATGTATTCAATTTCAATGCGAATGCTGCCATTTATTTAAACACTAAATAATTTTTATTCAGTGTATGTTTATTATCACTAAAACTTCTTTCGGGATTGCCACGATATTTCATCAGCATTACACGACGATGCAATTATAAAGTGATGATATTAATTCATAATTAGGGAAAATAGCCTTTTTTTAGTTCTTCTTAATTCTTTTTCTTACCGAAGGTAAAAATGAATACTGTAAGCTAAAAGCCCTTTTTAGCGCATTTCGTAATTCGCTAAGAAATTTTAATTCGGACGTCCAAGTCAAAAGATTAATTATATATATTTTTAAAGATAAAAGATTTTTGAAGAGAAAAGTAACAATTTTGAAATTTTTTTTAGTAAGAAAGAAACTTTAAGAAATTAAATATTTTATAATCCATTTCATCTCGAATCTTCTATACTGTTTATGCCAATTCGAATCTCTTTAACGTAAAACTATTGAAATTGATTTAATTACCGAACTTCTACACAAGATTTGTATACCTTTGTTGTGTGCTATGGCTAATAATTCAGAATATGTTTTACTGCATTTCATTGGGCATCTCTTTAATTTATTTCAAATCATTTCATGCATAGTTTTATTTCTAAATACATTTAAATCTTGAGGAAGTAAATGATTTCGTAAATTATGTTTTTAAATAAAGTTGATTTTTAAATTATAAAAAAGTTAAAGCACTTGTATACAAACTTATAAAATTTGTCTTAATAGTTTCTTAAGCTAAGTTATGTTTGCTCGCTATTATAACCGGTATTTTATGATTCATTATTATAATAAATACGTTAATTTATTTTATATTAATTTTTATTATAAATATAATAAATCATCAAGAAACAAAATAAAAATTAGGCTATTAAGAAATAAAAATTGAACAAAGTAACGGATTAAAGAATCCACCAGATGAACTTTCTCAAGGCTTCACTCAACCTGAGTGGATTCAAAATAAAAGACAACAGGAATGCTTTTCTGCTTTACGCAAAGAATCACTACCTATAACAATATTCTAAATGACTTTCAATTTTTTTGACGGCAAATTAGAAGAAAAGGCTAACAAATTTAACTACAAAATATGCTGGTGATATCGAAGCACATTATTTCAAGGGCGAAGTGCAACATTTTATTAAATACACAAAAAATGAAAAAGTAACAAATCCAATGGATATGTGCAAATTGATTAAAGATGGTCTACAATCAACATTTCCCAATGTGGAAACAATTTTAAAATTTTTTCTCACTCTACCAATTTATAATGCAAGCGGAGAGAGATCGTTTTCAGTTCTGAAACGCGTCAAGAACTATTTGCGCAATAGTATATGAGCCAACCGCATTTAAATGAACTGTCGCTTTTATTTATTGAAAATGATGTAGTACAGGAATTGGATTATGAAAAAATTATAGACAAATTCTCAAAATTAAAAGCAAGAAAAGTGACTTTTTAGTAATTTTATGCCTTTCCACACCTGTTTCTGTATTCATAAAATTTTACTCCGAATTTCAAAAGTAGCATTTCATTGCTGCTACTAATATATCTGATATAATATTTATTTTTTTTATCTCCTTCTAAAGTTTAATTTCATTTTTTGCTACCCTTTAGCACTGTAATTTGTTTTATTACCATTGAAGAATGTTTATTTAATTATATTTTTATATCAGATAACGTGTGAATAAACTGAATTAGTAAACAAATTTTTCACGGTACACTTTTGATTAGTCATATTATATACAAAACATATTGCTTTGCTTTAGAATTCCCATTCTCATTTTTTAAAGAACAGAACAGTTCTTTAGAAAGAAACAGTAAATAATAATAATAATGATTTACTTTGTGGAGCTTAAAACTACATAATATTTTTTTTTGAATAATTATCTTAATTTATCATAAAATACTGTTTTTTAAATTTTTCGGAAGAGTAATTCTATAGTTTCCCTCCTTTTTTGCCTGTATTGTTATTAGAATATACCATTCTATCCTTTGGGACAAAACAGTAGACACTGCATATTCCAGCTCCAAACTTAGATGGCTATAAAATGGTTCTCAGTTTATGATAAAATTCATTATATTTCATAAAGATAAATTGATGATTTATGAGATCATTTAACATTTTATAAATGAATAAGTAACCTTTATTAAATTTAAGTCAAGAAAACCAAAAACTATATTTATTAAAAACTATTTTGAAACTTGGTTCCTGTTTAATATAAAATTTGGATACTGCGATGTCCTACCCACTAGATAGAATCAAAGAACGAAAGATATCACTGTCACTTAATTATTTTAAATTTCAAACCAAAAAATCTCTGTTTTGAATAAAAAAGATTTCTTTATCTATTTAAAATCATATAAATAAAAGAAGTAAAAAATAATAGAAAAATATTATATATAAATTATTAAATATTGCTTTTATAAATTATTAAAAATATTAAATCATATATATATATATAATTCAAATTGGATAACGAAGACCAAAAATTAAAAGCATAAATAAGTTATTTTACATTACATTTTTATCATCAATAATGTTTTCTTGGGAGAGGGGGGGGGGCGGGCGCAAAATATTTTTGCGCCGGGGGCCGCATTTCGTCAAAATCCACCACTGTTAACAGTGTTCCGGCACTGCTTTTAATCCAAGAGGAATAGATGAGAAAAAAAATGGTGAAGACATCCTTAAAACAGCGCGATTTTTGTCACCCGGGTTAGAGCGTTCTGGCACTGTTTTTAGAGCGTTCCGGTAGTGATTATTTTGCGACTACACCACTGCTAAGCCCTTAACATTATTGATAAAAACTTCTTTGCATAGACGGATTACTATTGGGGTATGACAGTAAGGGGTACAAAATGAAAAGACTAATCAATGGATACGCGAGGGAAAAAAGGTTGAGAACCTCTGTACTAAAAACAAACGTTAAAAATAGCAGAACTAATCCAATATTGCAGCTTTAAAGAAGTGAAATGAAGTGGCTGTTTTGTTTAGATGAGTGAAACAAAAAGCGGAAAAGTTTTTGAGAGCAGACGATCGACGCTGGTAGTTAGATGAGTAGAAATAAGTAAACAAACAAGTCATTGCTGATGAATGATTAGTAATGCTTTAATCTGGGTGGTGGGGTTTTCAGACAACAAATTCTACTTTTTAAAATTGCGAAATCGTTATTTTCTTGCCACTCTTCTGTGCTTATTTTTTGTTAACTGTTATACAGACATTGAATTTAATTTTTGAGTTTTTCTTTTCAAATGTAATTGGAAAATATGGCTTTACTTGAAGACACGTTGGTGGTGTTTATAACACAGGTACAATTCATATTAATTGTAAAATCTTTCACTCATAATTTTGAGCAAGAGTTTAATATATATTTTTTAAATCTTTAAAGGTTCTGTTTTTTGCTGGAGGATGGGTGTTCTTCATGAAGCAGTTATTTAGGGATTATGAAGTACGGAAGTTTTTCTTTTTGTTGTTGTTTCAGATTGGTGGTAATGTATATTTAGATATTTGTGCCCAGTAAGTTTTAAATATTTTAGGTAGAGATTCATCTGATAACGATTTCATGCATTTATTTCACAAATAGTTCATACTTGAAATTTTGATCTCCAGAATTTTACACGTAGACATGCTCACTTACAGAATGACATATATTATTAATAAAAATATAGTGAAAAATACTTTTTCCATGTATACAACTTTTTTTTCCTTTATAAAATTTTAATGTAAAGGAAAACCTGGTTTACAGTGTCAGCATATTGCTTACAAGTATATGCTGTGTAATGTATTGATTGTTTTGTATGCTAGCTAATTCTTCATTTTATGATTGTTTGAATTCTTTGAACAAGTTTTATGTGTTTTATAACACTTTGTGTAAACTACTTTGATTTTATTTAACTATGGTATTAAAATTTTAATATTGAATTTTAATTATGGTGTAGTTAATTCCATAAAAAATAGAGCACAGATATTTCATATATATATTTTTTAAAACATTTGATTTTTCTGTTATAAAAGTTCTAAAAACAATAATTGATCAAAATTTGTTGACAAAATCTATACTAGATTTTTTGTACAACTTTGCTGGTATGAAAAAAGGTTTATGTGGAGTTGACGGTACCCACTTACTTCGTTCCTCGTAGGATCGCCAGCTCTTTGCTGCCAAGATCGGCGATGAGAGAACATTTGTTATGAATGCAACTAGTTGTTTTTAACGAGTGACAAGTGCGCATATGCACAAATTGATCTTTTTGTCTGTGTTTTGCTATATTGCACCACATTTCGATTGGGCTGTTTTGCTCAACTCTTCGATGTGATTGGTTGATAAATTCGAATTTGAATAAAACTTTGTTTTGAATTCTTCGGATTGAATATTGGTTCAGTACTGTGTATGTTATTTTGTGTGTTTTGTTTCTCAATGAATAAGCGAAGCCACGAGCATTCTGCTATGCTGAAAGCGAAGCCGCTGATATTTTTTAAGTTAAAAATTTGCCCGGTGCAGGAAATTCTAGTGGTTAAAATTTACTCTACGGTGTCTACTTACTTCATTCCTGTTAGGATCGCCAACTCTTTGCTGCCCAGAATGAAGATGAGAGAACATTTGTTTTGGTTGCACAATGATGATTTTAACAAGTGAGATGTGCGCATATGGTGGAAATTGATCTTTTCATCGGTGTTTTGCGCATGGCGCGATATTACGATTCATTTTGATTAGTTTGTTCCGTTGATCTGTTTCATGTATTGGTTGATTCAAACAAATTTGATTAAAAAATCATTTGGAATTCTGCAGTATGATTTTTGTCTGATTTTATCATTTCGTTATGTGTGCTTCGTACAGCTATTGTTGATTATGGCTCCGAATTCTGGGAACATTTGTTCCCTTTCCACCTACCATCAGCTTCAGACAGTGGAAGCCCAATTTAATATAGGTTTGTAAAGTTTTAACTACACTTTTCTCGTTTTTGAACATTTTCATTCACTTTAGGTTCAGAACTGTGTATGTTATTCTGTGTTTTCGCTTCTCAATGAATAAGCGAAGCTACTAGTGTACTTCTTTGCAGAAAGCAAAGCCGCTGATGTTTTTTTTAAGTTTTAAGTTAAAAAAATTTGCCCTGTTTACTCTTAAAATGCTGCAGGCATTGCATGCTCAATCTCGTTTTCAGGTGACGCATGCGCAAGAGTGCAATAAAAATTACACTGCACATCCAAAACAGTATTTGGTGACAGCTAATGAAATTGTGCCATAAAAAATTGGCAAGAAACAGGTGCATACTGTAAACTCCATATTTACCTTGAAGTTATAGTATAGAACAAAGAAAGCGAGATAACACAATGGCAGAAACCCCCTTCTTGTACATCTGATTCCACTTTCGGACTTTTCTTGTCAAAATTTATTTGGGCTTTCTTTGACAAATGTCATGCCCTTAAACAGAAAAAGTCCGTTTTGAAAGCCTGCTTCTTGTTTTGTCCCCTGAAGGCATTCAAAAAGAGGGTTTCTGAAATTGTGTTATCTTGCTTTCTTTATTTTGTTCTATTCTCTATTTGGTTGCTGCTGCATTTGCATGCCACTATTACGATGTATTTTTAAAGATTTGTGTACTCTTTTATTTGCTATATTTTGTTTCTCTCTTTGTTCTGTAAACTCTAGTTTCATTTCTTTTTTTGGTCTTAATTGAAGTTGTGACATTTTGTGAAAAGGCCAAGATTTCTATGAAGGATATACAGTTAAAATAAACAATTAAAATAAAAAGACCATAAAATAGTTGTGTTAAGAAAATATATGCTAATTTCATATTTGTCATTTCTTTATAATAGCTATAAATGCTATTTTAATACTGATTCAGTGTTCAAACAACACTACATATTGTACTTTTTATCAGTATTTTTGAAAGATTTGGCATATTTTTTCTTGGCATCTTTGAGTCTGTTTTGTGCATTTATTCTTAAATACCGGTGAGAACGAACTCATAAAAAAGTATAGCGTAAAATAGGATTGAATACAACTAGAATTAAACCTATAACTGTGGATTTCTTTAACCACAAATCCCAGCCTCAATGGGGTTACATATATGAATTTTAGGGTGGTGAAAACATGGACTGTCTATCATATTCTCAGTATTGTCTAGTAAAAAAATAATTTATTCATCTATGTATGTATCATTTCATTAATAGTTTCAAGATAAATATATTTAATTTAATTTCTATAAGTTTATCATTGGTTTTTAGCTCACTGATCTTTTCCTGTTCTTACTTATATTCACCTTTGGAGTTGCATGGATTTGTTTGCAGCTAAAACGGTTAGCAAGGAAAATTTTTTAAAGAACTTCTGTTATAAATATACAGTAAAAGCTTAACTAACTGGCATGCTCGGGAAACTCCGATTTCCGGATACCTGAAAAGTCCGGATAGTTGAGTGTGACGGGAAAATGGGGGGGGGGGGGAGATTGTTGCCTTTTTTTGAAAGATTTTTTCAGCCAAATAGTTTGTTTTTGTCATTTAGAAATGTGCATTAAATATAATTTTTAAAAATACTTCTGTATATTCCATAGCATTGTATTTACAAAACATATTATGAAGATTTTAATTTAACATTGATGATAAAAAAAAGTATAATCTGTAGCGAAATTTTTACCGTAAATATATAGATTGTAAAAATATATACATATAAAAATAGCCAATGAAACTGGAAAATATTCTACTCGGCAAGCATAATAACACTCTTTTAAGTGATCACAAATAAATCCCAGATTGAATATCAAAACTAATTATCTTTTAAAAAATTGCAAGGGTTATTGCATAATACGTGCGCCTCCAATTCTCCCACACGTGATATTACGTAATCGGAATCAACATCTGCCGGTATTCGGAGACTAAATAAATAAAGGAAAAGGAAGAGACTTACCAATCTGGAGTAATGAGCTTTTTTTTTTTTTTACCGATTCTGTCCCTTTACCTTTTTTTTTTGGTTGTCGATTTCGTTTTTAGGTCTTGTTTTTTGAAAGGTGAGGACCTTTTATTTTTTTTGGTTCTCACTTTTGCTTTTGAACCCCATAAAACAAGTCTGTGTACGTCATAGTCCTGTATATTGCTTTTTTTCCTCCCTCTATGCCCCTCCTTGCGGAGCGGACGTTGCATTCCAGAAATAAATTGTCCAAGTGAATGGAACGGCTCGGGCCTGAGCGTGCTAAATTTTGGCGAGTGGATGTAAAAATTTTAGAAAAACTAATTTTCTAATTTTTCCGGTTAGTTGAGCTTTTCGGATACTTGAATGCCAGATAATCGAGAATTTACTGTATTCTGATTTTGACTGTAGCTCAAGAAAATGTAGGGCCACAATATCTTTGTAGCAGTGTCCCAGGGTTGGAAGGACACTGGTTCGAGACCTCATTTCATGAAAGATCTGCTGGATGAACAGGCATGGTGCATTTTAAAGTGATCCAGGGGCAAACATCTTTCCATTGGTGTGGTGTGGAAGTTAGGAGAGGGAGATCCCAAAATAGCCCGTATTTAACATCAAAATGGGATTTTAGTCTAAATTAAACTCGGGAAAGTTATGAGTGTTTAAAGATATTTTGATTTTCTATTTTAATTTGTAATAATAATTTTATAAGGTAATCTTTAGATGTTCTGTAATCTCTTTATAGGTTCATCATGTACTTGTTCAGCTGATCTTCTCAATAACATTCTCTTTGTCTTGTACAATGTTTGAACTGATTATTTTTGAAATATTAGGTGTTCTTCATTCCAAGTAAGATTATTTTAATCAATGATTTTTTATACATTTATTTATTTTTTTTGAACCATGCTGGAATCAAAGTACTGAGGATTTTGTGTATATTTTTTTTTCAGTTCTAGGTACATTCACTGGAAGTTAGGCCTTTACGCCATTCTTTTTATGACCATAGTGATACTACCTTTTTATATAGGATATTTTGTTCTTAGTAACATTCGATTTAGTAAGTACCATTGTCTTCTATTTTCTATGCATAACAAAATTTTTAATTTTGGCATACTTACTTATGATGTCACTCTTGGTTTTGCATTTATGAAGTTCTGCTTAGTATATTACAATTACTAATGCTTTTTATGAGCTATTTGATGGTATTTCATGCAAAAAAGACTGAATGACAAAATTTCATCCATTTTTTAATATGAAATTTGTCTCTTATTTATCAGAAAGTATTTGAAATAAAAAGAAACTATTAAAAGGTAATTTCGAGGTCACTGCAAAATCTTTTTTTGAAATTCAATTAGAGTAGAGTCCTGCTATTCCAGACTAGATGAAACTGGACCCTGTCCAGATCACCGAAAGTTCAGATTAAACTGAAAAATGCACGTAATACAATCTTTAGATGGGTAAAACTTCAAAAATCGATGTTTTCTTCCCATAAGTTTCATACAATTTTTCTTAAAGCTTAATTTTAGTTTTAATACTATGCAACTGTATATGTAGACCTTAGTTTTAAACCTACAATCTGATGTAAGATTAACAAAACAAAACATCTTCATATATAATTAAAATTCAAAATTTATTAGTTGTATGTCCTGTTTTTTTTAAAAAATCCCATCCAGATTAACTGGATACCTGGACGAATGAGATCCGAATTAGCGGGACTCTACTGTAAAACTTATTTTTGTGCGCTTAAACAGAATCAAATTTTAAAATTGCTTTTATTGTTAAAAATATAATTACTTGGTTCCAGTTGTAAAATGTTCTGTACAATGAATTCTTATTAATTAATATAAAAGCCTTTTTTAAAAAATAGAATTATTAATATTAGTAAGTTGAAAAAATGCTGAGTACTTCTTTGACTATTGATAATCTATCTTATTTTTTAATCTAATTTTTGCTTATTTATTTTTTTTAGTTCAAAAGCAGCTGATTAAGCCATTGACAGTTGCTTCTTGGCTGGGATTTATGTATCTGTTTTGGAAACTTGGTGATCCTTTTCCTATTTTGAGTCCTAAACATGGTGAGTGATGAAACAAAATGCATGAATATTTGCCATTACAGTATATATTATATCTGAAGAATTATAATACGTTCCCTTTGTTTATTTTTTTGTAAATACCTGAAATGTTCGTTTTATTTTGATTCATTTCGAAAGACATGCAACATAAATTTCTGTAATGAATAGATACTGAGTTTTATAAATTGAAGCACCTCTAAAAAATCTTTAGAGTATAATTTAACTTGATTGATCTAAAATGTTGTTGTATAACATTTTTTAAGCAAACAGTCTTAGAAATTAAATTCTGTGAAGGTTACATAAAAATATTTTTCTATGTCAGAATATTTTTTATAACGAAGTTCCTGCTTTGTGATCAGATTAGGAGCCGTCCACAAATGATGTCATGCTTGGAGGGGGGGGGGGGGGTGGGAAATTGTGCCGGTTTGGGCCAGGGGGGGAAAGGGGGTAACAAGAAGTGTGACATCACACATTTTGCTTAAAATAAAAACATTTAAAATCAGCAGATTAAATTTTGTAGTTATTTTGAAATTACCTGAATTTGAGGGTATTTTTTTTAATCAGGCCTAAAACAACTTTCATGTGATTTTTTATCTCACTTATATTCTTTTCTTTTCGAAAAAGGCATTCAGGGTAGGTTCTGAGAATATGGTAGCAGCAGAAATTCCTTCACCATTAGGAGAAAACCTCCCCCTGTCACACCCTTAAAATGTCCAACAAAAAATACGTCGCCCCACCTGGGTCAGTGGTAGAACTGGTAGTGGCACAAACAGGTTGAACTTATTAAAGCGTTTTTTTAAAAAAATTCAATCTGTTTAAGAGTATTTTGTGTTCATAAAGTAAAGATAAGATTTAAAGCAAAATATATCAAATTCCATTTCAGATTTCAAAATATTACTGTTTTCAATTGCTCTTTTATATTAATATTTTATTACTATTGTCTATTAATTAGGTTTTTTGTTGTAAACCATAATCTTATTTCATACAAAATAAGTACACATATAATCATTATTATTGTTATGCTCACAAATGTCATTAAAACACATAGTTAAAGTTTAAAAATAAAATTCGAAATATGATCTATAACATAGTTCATTGTTTCTGAACTACAAGTTTGTATTTATATAATATAGTGTGACATGTGACAAGGGGGTGGGAAGGGGTATAGTGAAGTGTGACACTTTGTGACAAAGGGGGGGGGGGGGAAAAATATTGAAAAAAAGTATGACATCATTTATGGACAGTCCCTTATCTGTAGTTTCAATATCTATTCTGCTGAAGATCCATCATGTTTGTAGGACTGATTCATATTAGATTTGGGGAAATTTGGAAGTTGAAAATCTGATTGCAGAATTACATTTTTTTAAATATGATGATCAAATTAATGTGCTAATTAATTTTCAACATGAAGATGAAGATTTGCTTAAAAAAGAAACTGCTTGCTCTGTTCAAAATTGGTGAAAAAGGGAAGAGGCTGCAAAAAGCTTTGACACAAGAATTAATAAATAAAATAAAGTCATGATATTTTCTGATGAAATATAAAAGTATATACCTTCAATTTTATTTATCTGTTTATTATTATCATTTTGTCAAACCTTTTGATTTGTTTTACCATGAAACATCAATATTTTATCATAAGCACTTATCTTTATACTTGATTATTGTACAAGTCTTGAGTATTGTAGTGAAAACCTATATCTTGTTTATAATATTTAAAATTTTGTATATATATTACAACTGCACGAGGAAAAAAAAGTCTTATTTCACTTTACTAGTGATTACTCATAAATGAAGGAAGTAGAGATCCACAAAGAACATTAACTCTATTTCCATCGAAGAAGTTCATATTTTCTTCCTTCTACTTTATATAAGTCGGCAGTAGTGAATCCAGGGGGGTGGCTATCGAGCTGTAGCCCCCCTTCCAGAGATAGACCAGAATTTTTTATTTTATTTAAATTCACTACAGCTATTTTTTCTTAATCTCCTTTTTAAAAAAGTGAAAACATTTCTTCCTGGTTTTTGACAGGCTTGAAAGTTTTCCCACTTTTGTACTCATTCCACTCACATTTGCAGCGTTGACACGGTCAAAAACATGTTTTTGCTAGTTATTTCGATGTGTTTTTTGTTAAAATTATTGAAAGTATTGTAGTGTTCTTTATGATTCTCATTGTCAGGTGAGTAAAGACTGTAAAGTTAAAGTGTTTTGATTTACATAAGCCATAAGATTTGACATTCATCACGACGATACAAAACTTTTTATATCTCAGCCCCCCCAGACTCAAATCCTGGATTCGCCACTGTAAGCCTACATGCTCTGTCACTCATCTTATACAACTAATTTCCTGATGAGAATTGCTGCTGTCTAATTTCTGCCACAACTTTGTTTGAAAGGTCATTTACCAACCAAGCCAATATATCACCTCTGAGTGTGAGCATCACTGCAAAATCTTTGTTATTTGAATATCTGCAACACAACAAATTTTTTTGTGCCTGTCAGGAGGAATATTTTTTATATGCAAATCCATTAATATTTATAATGTCAATTTTTAAATGAGCTTGTAAATGTGTTGTCCAAATTTTAATATTTTTATGATTAATTTCAATATGACAGTTTTAAAGAATTTGATTTGATATAGATAACATTCTTTTTTTTAGGTATCTTTTCTATTGAACAGTGTGTGAGCCGAGTGGGAGTGATTGGTGTCACTTTAATGGCTCTCCTTTCTGGATTTGGTGCTGTCAACTATCCTTACACATCCATGACTTACTTCATGAAGTAACTCTATTTCTCTTTTTTGGTTGTATTCTAAAGCATTTCAGCTCTTTTGGTACATTAAATATTCCTAAAAGCTATATCTAAATTTAATTATTTTTGCAAAAAAAAAAAAAAAATTCATACTTTGACATAGCTTTATGTATGATGCATCATTGCATGCTTACAATCAAGCATGTGGAACATCAGCAACTGAATGATAGATAATATTGCAAAGTAACTAAAAATTCTGTTCTGAAACATGTGAATGTAATATCAGAATATTCTACAATTTTAGAGTTCTTTTTCATAATGCATTTCTTCTACAAGATATGTTTTATGTTTTTGCAAAATCCGTATGTTTAAAGCTTATGTTGATTGTGAATGTAATGTGTCTCATAACATCTAAATTTGTAAATTCAGATATTGTTTCTAAGATTACAAAAAAGTAATAATTATATATATGTTGGTAAATACAGTGAAATCTCTCGCTCAACAAATGCTAGGTTGCTAACTCTAGATTTGGGATTTTGTTTTATGTAACGTATTTTGAGAAGATTTCTGTTTAGATCAGGGGTTCCAAACCTTTTTTTTTTTCTCTCCTGTACCACTTGATTAGTCTTTTTATTGTTGAGTACCTCCTACCATCACCCCCTACCATCCCTTTGTTCAACGAAATTTTTATTAATAATGTTAAAGGTGTAGGTTAGCTTAAAAAAAAAAAAATGAGTCAAGTGACTCGAATCAACGTAATAACATTTGCAGGATTTATTTTCATTTTTTATAATAATGTTAGTGCCATGTCCTAATGAATGAAAAGAGCTTGGAAATAATTTCGCAATAGTTTATGATGGTAGCTAACAATTAGTCGGTGATGATAATCAACTATTCAAATGGAAGACAATTTCAATGCGATCTTTGTTTCATGGATCTGAATTTCACAAAATTGGGTTCAAATGGAGACGTTCTCTCATGTCTGGCGCTGCGTCAAGCTTAATGTTATTAGTATACACTTAGATATATCTTAAAAGGTATTAAATATTTTATTTCCTTAACACAGAGTTCTTGGTAATATTCTTTCTCTGTTACCAAGTAGTCTTTTGGACTTGCATAACTTTCATTTTTCACAAAAACTTAGAGAAACAAAATTTCATAACTTTCTGTCATTTAAATCTCTTATATTTTGTGTTTTTCGCCATTACCTCATTTTTTTCTTCACTTACTCCTAATTGTCTTGCTGCGTACCCAGAGGTATGCGTACCACAGGTTGGGAACCTCTGGTTTAGGTGATATGTCATCATAAGGAATTTATGCATGGAAAATATTTTTTCAATGTATTGGCCATAGTTTTATAAATAGCATTTGAAAATTGCATAGAATTTTAAAACTTAAGTTAGAATTAGATAATTTTAAAATGAGTGTATGTAATAAAAATGTTAGTGTCTATAGTCTTATGCATCTTACAATTCATCCATTAATATTACAGTTTTGGCATAATACAAGTTCAGTTTGTGTTTGTCATAACTCAAATCTTAAATTTCATGCATATATGCAAAATTGCGAAAAGGGCTTTACTGCTGAATGTATGAGTTCTGATTATTAGAATGTTTACTGCAGTTTTCTAGTTTTGCTTTTAAATTCTGACTTGATATTTTTACATCTTTTGTATGTATTAAAACAAAAGGAATAGAATTATTTTGATTAACTGATTATGAAATTTTGAGTACAGTTTTAGAATAATTATAGTAAATGGTATTGTTTTATAGGAATGTTTCTCCTACGGACATTCAGATGCAAGAAAAGAAAGTGATGCAGACTTTAGATATGATCATAATGAAGAAGAAAAGGTGAGAAAATGTTAAAATCTATTAAATGAAAGTGACACATAGATTTTTATGTAACATAATTATGTGTCGTTTTTCCAGTGCTTGGAAAAATATTTTTATCACTAAGTGTACCGATATTTTACTGATTACATTACATTAGAACTGCAATAGGAAAATAGCCATTTGAACAGTTGTGGTAGGTTTTGTGTTAAAAGAATTATTAATCATTGCTGAAAGGAAAGTTATCTACATGTGTAATATAATAATATGCATTAATTTTCCAAAATTTTCAACCATGGAACAGTCAACAGCACTTGTCATGATATTTACTCCACAGCTTTGCTCCCTAAAAGAACTAGCAAAATTCGCCATGAAATAAATTTATTGTTTTAGACACAAAAATAATAAATCATTGATTGATATGTACATGACAAAAAAAAATCAACATCATTATCAATACATTTCTGGGTACAATTTCTCCTCATTTAATATAT
>BGPR01037515.1:4045-15100 GCA_013235015.1 Araneus ventricosus | reverse complement strand
ATTTATCTCTCATTTAAAACAAGAACGGTTAAAATATCTTTGTCCGTTCGTTTTTAATAATTTTTTTTCTTAAAGGGTTAAAAAAATTCTTTTCGAATGAAGTTCTTTCTCCGGAACGGTGAGTTTCTCCCTGGCTACGGCTAGTGCCATCTGTTGGAATTATTCTCTCCTCATTTTTTAGCGTGTTTTGCTAGGAATAATTTGAAATCATTTCGTTGGATGCAAGGGTTTAGTCGTAAATTAAGCAGTGCTGGAAGATTCTGACATGGGTGATAAGTTGGCTTTGAACTTCTAACTTAATTCGCCGAATTATGAGAGAATTTTTTTCGTGATGAGCTAAAAGAGTTTCTTTACCATCTGCGTAAAATGTGCCATAGCTTTTCGCGCAAGCTCCAGGGGGGTGACGAAGGGGGTACTATCGTGACCTTCAAACGTCACGGTACTGTGGTTTGAGACTGTATTGCATCAGCATAACTTAGATACACCATTGCTGTATAACAAAGTTTTTCACGTTGCAATTTTTTTTTTATTGTTTTGGAATAACGTACTCTGTACTGCCTTTCTACATGTCATCATCGCTGGAAAATCAATGTGTATCTTTTGTTTTGATTTTGTTTCAAAACTTTATCGTGTCATTGTGGGCGATTTTTTTTTCATGTTTTTGAAGTCCAGATTCCACGGACAACGCCGTGAGCGTTCTGCTTGTCACTAATAAACAACCAAAATAAAGGGAATCAACAATTGCTTGTTTCCACATTATGAATGCTAACGAATTTTAAATTAATATGAATATTGCTGTCCAGTTTCAAAATTATGGTACAACACTAATGATATCTGGAGATTCTAGCATTGAAATGTTTTACTTTTATTTCTGATCAGATAATTCTATGAATGCTTTCTTTGATTGAGTCATTATGTGTCCGGTTTTAGTAAAACTTATAGAAATATTTAAAAAGGGAGAACCATTCCACTGTTACTTGATTGAGAAGGATTTTAATTGTCAATGCAGAGTGAATATAAACTCCTTAACTAAAATTTACAGGATGGTATAAATTTTCACTTTTTTGCACATGAATGTAGGGGCTCAGCTGACCGGCTGGGGCACAAACACATTACATATTCGTTAAAATAAATATAAGTAATTTGTTTAAACATAACAGTAGTTTTTTAGATGCAGTACTAACAGCATCATTAGCAAACATTTCTTTATAGTCGAATTTTTCAGCGATTACAATACATTAACACTAACGCCACTGTGTATTCCCGAACTCGGAACCAAGGGGTTCTCTGTCGGGTTGAATGGGTATACGTGGAAGGAAGTGCATACTATGCTCCCATAAAGAGACATGACTGACCTCACATCTGTCCTTGCTTTCGTTCAGTTGTCCTGACCCCCGTCCGATGTATCCAAAGACAACAGAGCACAGAGGCTTTCTTGGATGAGTGTGGTTGTACACAAACTGGCCATATGGGGAATCGATTGGATTTACGAGGCAAAGAGCATAATTGAATTTTCAAATGTTGAATAATGATTAGTTATGATGTGAGGAACAACACATTACAACATACTTGGCATGAAATTGGCAAAAAGAAATGTCAGCTTAAGGCTACACAGTACCCAAAAAATTACGATAATATTGTTGTAAAGAATTTTAAAGATTAAATTTATCTTTTTATATGAATATTGATGTTATTATTCGAGTACAAATTTATAAACTTTTAAATTAATTAAAATTATAAGTTTCGAATTTTCCACTAATTATACTTTCTTACTCTCAGTACCTAGATAACTCAAAAAAAAACAATACTCCAATTACTCAATTCACTTACCTTTAGATACATAGCATCTTAGATCTTAAATCATATTTACATGTGCAAGGCAAGTATAATAGCATTTGATCATATAAATAATTAATTCATTTCTAGTCACAATTTAGCAAAACTTCAATTTAATTTTAGTTCTTAATTTATCCTTAAAATAATCACCAAATTCAACACCAAAACAATTCATAAAGATCTTTTGTTTGCGTTGTGTTTTTTATTAAAATTTTAGATGTTATATTTTATAAAGTTAACCCAGGAACATTCCAAATAGCTACCTCCATCATTGTCATTAAGGTGGTGAAGAAAATCAGAGACCAGATTGCCTTTAACTAACATATTTATTAAACAATCAAAATTATAGTTAAACAATCAAAATTGCCCTACTATCTTACAAACAAAATTCTTTTAACTAAATTTTGTCTTATAAACAAGGTTAATATTTCACATAAATATCAAATTACAAACATAAAACTTGAATACTTCACATAAAAATCAAAATACAAACACTAAACTAAATGGAATAAAACACAATAATAAAAAAAATCATTCTATGTTCATGTATTAATTTAGTTTAGGGTCGACCCAGAGTTTATAAAAGACACATCAATCCACATTCAAAATTTAATTAACTTAACTGCATCCTCAGCATCAATTCAATTTAATTTTATCTCATTAATATCAAGCTCATATAAAAGAAATTTTTAAATAGTGGCCACTAACAGTTTAATAATTAACATAATCTTTACTAAACTTATTCTTATATTTTGTCTCCAAAAACTATATTAATTGTCTTTTTAATAATTAACGGACATATCTCTATGTATAAACATTGTTACCCCAATTAAAACACAAATCAATTACAAATACCTAGTGATTCATAAAGTGATACACAATTATCTTAGCAACTTAACATAACACTCAGTTATAGATTTTATACCTATCATTGATCTCTTTTTTTATATATTAGACATCTTAGAACATACATATAATATAACAATTAGTAATCAGACATTCAAATGTAATTTAATCTTTATACCATTACATAAATGTAAATTTTATAAATTAAATATCTCATTATAAGGTAAAAATTTATAAGTAGGTTTTATACACATTAATCTTCACCAAGCCAATTCGTCACTTATATTCCAATTTCTTAAGATTTAAATGAATAATGTGTTCTACTCAACTAACGCTTACGTTTTCAAATTAATTAAAAGAGTTTCGGAAATTATTGCAAAACCTTTTTTTTTTACTGTAATAATAACCAATTCATTTACATATCATTTCTCTATGTTTAATTCACATATAAAATTTTAGTCCATATATTAATCGAATATTATTATCTTCCTTCAAGGACATTCTAGAATCCTACTTGATTTAATATCAATTAATAATACTTGCAATTTACTTATCCTATTATTTACTTCACACAAGCAATTCTTTTAAAATTATCCATAACAACATGTCTTCAATAAGTGTTGGACAATAAAAGGGATATGGATATTAATGATAAAGTATCAGATTAAAATTTCGACACTGCAACATAATATTTCATGATCTTATTTTACATAATAATAGTTTTGGTAATCAACTGACATCCTTCAAATCGTAATTGGTGTACAGTCCCTATTTCATTACAATAAAGTAAAATTAATACAGAAAAAGAATAAAAAACTTAACTGAGTAGATTTGTTAGCGCGAAGCTGCAGTCAATCCCGGATTTTGGTCCCAATTATGTCCTGGGTATGGAGATTTATATGCTATGGGACACTTTCGGCCAACCCACGGCGGCACGACGAGGAATCACAAGGATCCAACATTTTGACGGTTCAAATGGGGATCCAGCGGGGCAGACAACGGCCCTCTTCATCAACTCCAATTGTGGATGTGCATTCCGGTGCAATGGATCTGAGGCAGACATTAGAATATCGAAGCCGGACGTCGGCATCCAAAAAAAACACCCCAGCTTAAGATTTACGTCCCACGCATCCTAATAGTTTATACGGTCAAGGGATCCGTTAGGCGAAAACTCCTCCAAAAACCAATCTTCCCATTACCGAGGTTGTCAAAGAAAAACGCCTTCTGAAAATCTTTTAAGGCTGACACACACGCAAGTCTCTGTTTTCACTCATTCCCGATCCTTCGGGGTCGGCAAATGCCGAAGAGAAAACCCCTACAGCTTTTTACGGCATCCTCCTTCCTTTAATGCCAAAAACGCTCTGAGACAGACGAAAAAGCAAATTCCAGTCACTCCTACGAAGGGACCCCTCTATTTTTTAATTTTTTATTTTCTTTAGGAACGGGGCGCTCCGTCAGGAGAAAAAGCGCAAACACCCACCCACGACGAAAAGGGTGAAAGACCCTTCCCAGACGAAACCCCCCGCTTGCAGTTGGGAAAAAAAGACTTTATCTGAAATCCAAGAAAACTCTACACAACAATATCGACTTGTTTTTTGCATTTCTCGATGGCTCATACGGTTAGGAAACTTGATTCCAAATTTTAGATCTGATATCCAAATAGTTTTAAAGATATTTTAAGTTTTCTGAGTGCTGTCAGTCTCAGACTTTGACAGCTGAGTGTGAGTGTTAAGTTTCGTTTTCATTTTGAAAACTTTTCCCATTCTTAAAATTAATTAATAAAAATTATTTTGTGAATTAATCAATTCCTTAAGTGAAATGGTTATATAAATTATCTTTAAAAATATTTTGTGAATGTATTCCTTCCTTAAGTGAAATGGTTATTGTAACTTCAACGTTCGCTACTCAAATCGTTTCTGTCTGTTTACATTGTGTGTTCTTTTTGAGTTCTCATTACTACCTAACTGATATAGATAGAAAAGGACATTTTCAAGACCAATATTAATTTTATACTAAGTTCTTTTATTTAGAAGATTTTCAGTATAATATTATGTTTCTTATTCATCGTTCTGTTGAGAAAAGGCCAAGACCGAAACGTTCTAGATTTACTAAGATATATGATGTTCTGAAGAGCTGGAAGATTAATTACATAATATTTCAAATAAGAAATATTAATTCCATTATATTGAGTTAAAATAGTGTTTTAGTCCATTTTATAAGTTGGAAAATAATATATTAAAAAATTAGAGCTATACAAGCATTATTAGTTTTTGTTTTATTCCTTTATAAACTTCAAACGCATTTTTCTCACTCATTTTTTTGGTGATGCAAGTGTTTTTTATTCCCTAAGACTTTTTTTCTGTTCAAAATGGAGTGTTGAAATTTTTTGTAGATACTTTCATACATATGTATTATAAGAAATAGCATGGATTTAGGTCTGAGAGTTCTACTTATTTTTTTAAAAAATGCCAAAGTTGATATTTGTAGAATTTTCATGCTTTTTTCAGGTTTCTTTTAGAAAAATATTTATTAAAAATTAAAAAAGAGTCTTATCATCAGTCCCAAGTTAACTTTTGTCACAAGAATCCAAGAAATATAAATCACTTCAAATAACTAAAAAGTATTAAAATTTAAGTATTTTATAGGAATTTAAAAACTTTAAAAATTTCAATTCTTTTTAAATTTTAAAATAATAGTTCTTGCTAAAATGACTTTTTAAAATCAGAATCTATTTATTTATATAATCTTAGAAAAGTCATTAATTTATTTTATTATTACTGTCTCCAAAAGTTTTTTGAAAAATGGTACTGTGTAGCCTTAATATTGGGAAGGATAATAGACAAGTAACACAATTAATATAGGTTATATAACAGAAAGAGATAAAAACACAGGAAAACATACGGATAGCCTATGTACAAAAATATACAGTGTAAGAACAAAAATGACTAATAATAAAAATTAGGATTACAACTAAAAACAAAGGAAAGCATTAAAATTTGATCTAATAATAACATGCATGCATGATAATGCATTGAAAGGAGAGTGAAATTTTTAGAAAAAGGCCTACGCAAAAATTGAACTTGAGATGCAATTCGAGCAAAGGAGGAGTCTAATGAGAGTTCAAGAGATGAGAGATTCCGATGAGAGTTCAAGTCCAATGAGAGTTCCGTTGAGACTGTCCGTTGACTGAGTGTCGATTGAGTTTGAAGAGTGTCAATAGTTTGAGACCTTCAAAACATTGAAGTTAGTTGGGTGGGAAGACAATGTCTTCATTCTCAGAGATAAAGTTAATCAGTTTTCTTATCTGAATTTTTGACAATGGGTTGTTGAGGACTCTTTTCCACCACAGATTTTCAAGGTCGTTTGAGGGCTTAGAAAATGATATGAGCTTGTAAGGCGGCAGCTGATTGCGAAGTTCACGATTACAATACAGAGTGGTCATAAATCATTAGACACATTTCAACAATTAATTTTTAAAACATCCTATAATTTAGCAGCTTCGTTCTTTTTTTAAATGAAAGAGTAGTTTAGGCAGTTTTTCTTCAGATAGGTAAACATACATTACAGCGTCCTATATCTGATGCATCGGAAGATTCCCAACGAAAGTGTCAAAATGGCTATCATGCAGCAAAAGGCAAGTCTGGTTATAGTAAAGCAAATCAATTGTAACAGCTCAAAGGCATTTTAGCTTAGAGTAGCGAAATTGTTTGTATCGAAGTAAGAACTCCATCAAGCGTTGGTATGAGCAATTTAAGGGAACAAGGAAGGTGGTGGAAGACTATTGGTCTCAGAGGGAGTGCTGAACGAGCGAGAGAGACTTTCACTCTTTAATTACTTATAACAACACGCAATAGATTTCTTTCCTGAAATTCGATACTCTAAGCCGAAACGCCTTTGAACTGTTACAATTGATTTGCTCTCGTTGAAATAGACGCGTCTCCTGCTCCACAGTTGCCATTTTGACACTTGCGTTGGGAATCTTCCCTGCAGCAAATTTAAAGCGCTGTAAGGGGTGGTTACATATCTGAAAAAAAACTGTCTAAACTACTCCCTCATTAAAAAACTTTCTATATTATGGAGTTTTTTAAAAAAATAATTTTTGAAATGGGTCTAATAATTTATGACCAAATTGTACTTTCTTACTCTTCTTGTACGACAGTAGAGATGACGTGTATATTTATTAAATTGACATTCCCTTCCTAACATGGGCACTTAAGTTCTCTGTGCTATCGTTTAACTTAAATCAGGAGAAATCGTGACTGCAGGAATTCCTTTGAAATACTGTCATCAATTTTACAGAAGTTTTATTTTCTTTCTTAGGGGTTATAATTGTTCGCCCAGACAGGAAATCAAAGCTTGAATTAATGACATGTATGAATCCGGGAGTGTTTCCGAAGTTTACTACTAAATATTTGTAAAATTCAGGCATTTTGTTTTTCAAATGAGAATCGCACCAGATATCAATTTCCGGTATCTGCTTTATAATATATAGGTTTCATATACAATATGCATGCATATGAAGGAAATAAATGAAGATATAATTTATTTTTGAAGAATTTAGGCTCTTAAAATCTTTCAAAATCACTTTTAAAGATAATGATTTCTTTTACGTTTTTGTAATTTGATGGGTTTTATTTGTATACTCAAAAACCTTTTTAAATTTTGGTCTATGTACACACGTTTATTGAAGTTAAAAATGCCAAAAAATTTAGAACTGTTATATTTAGAAGATAGCTGTATACAAATTCGATGCAACTGCTTCGCGATTTTTATATTATTACTAGCTGAGATACTCAGAGATGTTCGGGATTAGAATACTTTCATATCTAATATTTTAAAGTAAATACTACTTTTGTATAAAATGTTATAATACACAAAGTCCTTTTATTGTCTGAAGTATTTTTAAAAAATTTAATTGAGTATATCAATTGAACTAGACAATTTTCAAAAACCGCCGATAGATAAGTTTCGACATAAGTTAATAATATTTTTTATATAAGTACTTCAAATTTTGGTCACGAATACTGAAGAATAAGAAAGGTTTTATTAAGCGTTTTGGAACAAGAAAATTAAATAGAAAATTTTTCATTCATAAGAGCATGAAAAGAAACCAATTCAATAATTGCTCCTGATATAAATTGTTAATAGTCTCTGTGGATTGTCTAAATTAAACTTTCTTTTAGTGTTCTTCCAGATTTCTGTTAATGTGTTCTGGCAATAGTTCTTCGTATGTATTTTTGTTCTTAACAATAAAAAACATATTATCACAATTTGTGTTTAAAATTAATTTAGAAAAAATTATTAAAGTGAAAGAAACAAATTGTATTCAAATGAAATTTGTGCCACTGAATAGCTAATTTTTTCAACTTTAAATTGATTTTGTGTGATCATATTTTCAAAATAATGCCAAAATCTTGCCAAATTTTTAATTAAGTGAAATTTTAATTAACTTTTAGGCTTAAAAAATAAAGGTACAGTAGTACAAAGTCTGACTGTTGCCTACCAGTGGAGTATCTATAAATTGCCTTATTTTAAAATCATCTACATCTATTCAATTATTTTTTAATTAAATTTCAAAAAATGATAAAAATTAATTAAAATTCACATGGAAATGAAATTGGTATCATTGAAAAGGTAAAATGTTTAATTTCAATATGATATAAAAATATTTCTTGTGGGATAAATTGCTTCGAAGTTATTGCGGTTAAACAGGAAAATTTCGGTTAATTACTAATTAACAGGATGTTTAATTAACTTTTGCACTTAGAAATGTTCACAGTATTCTTTATTTTGTCTTAAATAAGTGCGCAAAGTTTGGTTGAAATCGGTCTTTTGGTTTAGGAGGAGATGTAGAACATACATTCATACAAATAAACATACATACAAACATGTATACAAGCATATATACCACAATGACTTTTATTTATATTAAGATTAAGATTATATTTAACCTCAATTTAATTTTTGCTATTTCATATCTTTATCATTTCCCGTTATTGTAAACAAAATTTTTTTATAATAAAAGCAGAATCCTGCATCCACGCATTGACGCACATTCGAACAGCGTCAGTGAAGCAATTTGTGTAGAGTTTATAAAATATAGGGTATTTCTCACAATCTTGTATCCTCAACGAATATTCGAATGACGAATTCTTCAACGGAATCGGTCAATAATGCACTTCATCGGCGCCTTCTTACTTGTATTCCTTTTGGTGGACGCAATTGTTAGTAATTATAGTAAGAATTGCTGTGAAGAAATTGCCAATAATGCTCCAAGGTAACAGCTTATGTTTCCATGTATGTCTGTTTCTGGTGTTTCTATCTCAAAGGGGCGCTTGCGCTCATACAAACCTTCACGAAAAATATTTGTTATAGAACACTATACTACCCAATAAAGTTTTGCCTTTAAATTTAGATCCTCCCTGTATATTATTCATTAAAGAAACAGCCTTCGTGCTTGAGGTAACTGAAAGATGTGCCATTCCGTAAATTCGAGATAAGAAAAGCATTGTTCCCGCATCATAATCAACGACTGAAATGATGCTGTTGTGTGATTTTGAATATAATTTGGAACGAAGTTAGTTTATGAAAATGAATTAAGTGGGAGTAGTTATTTTCCTTCAAATGTAAATTCATGTAATATAAATGATTAAGATACTCGCTAGACAGTAATGTTATGTCGTTATACTATTATATTAATTTAAGAATATTAAAACCCAGAAAACACTAATAAGAACACCATGAGCGTTTGTTTTATAAATTAATGTAGATAAAAAAACCCAACATCATCTACATACAGATCAAATTTGGAATTTATATAAAGAAATGCACATCTTAATTGTATGTTTTTAAATTCTTATGAATTATTGAAACAAAACTAATTTAACAAATAAAGCAAGTAATAAAGAAATAAAACAAGTTTGTAATCCAGTTGTTATTGAAGGAATATCTATTCAGTTATGCTTGAAAGTGTTAATTCCTTTTTTGAAATGATGCAGACTGTTATAGTTCTCAATGAAGAACTAGGCATGGCGAAATTGCAAGCATGCATACATTCTAAATTGTCCAAGAAGTTTTTTTATGAAATTACTTAATAATTATATAAAAATTGTAATTCAGTAACTACTTGTATATCTGCATCTTATATGTTCGTGAATTTTTTCTCATTACGTTTACTCCCAGATAAGTAGTAAACTACTATTTTTACCAAGATAGAAAGAAAAACGCTTTTAACCATCAAACAAACTTTGCTAGTTTGTTTGGCATTTAAATCTTCCAAACTATTAAGAGGTTTGTAGCGGTTATGAAAGAAATTTGAGAATCATTAGGCAAAACAAATCTTTGGACGGATTTTATTAAATGGTTAGCTGACTTTATGCTGACTAGCGTAAGCTCCCTGAAATTATACTATCATACTTTTTTATCCTTATTTACTAAAATAGCATATCTAGCACACTTCGATATCATATATATGGACGCTGATATCCCAAAAAATGATTGTCTTATTATTGTTACAAAATTGAAATGTTTATGCCTCAAATGCTCAGAAAAATAGTGATAGCATATCTGGAAGCATTGATTGCCAAAGCTGCGATATATGGTTTGGAACTTCTCTACAGTTCGTAAAATTGAGTAGTGTTCGGCTATTATTGTAGAATCATCACCAGAGGTTACAGAATCATAATTCACAACTTCAGTTAAAGCAAACACATCGAGAACTTAAGGAGAGTTTAGGCATGAGAATTTTAAAGAAGCATGCTATTTTTTCGAGTATCATTTAATTAATAATTTATTCTTCATAATTGGCTTAAAAAGAATTTTTCAGTCAATTGCTCTAATTAAGTTGCTTTTCACTAGAATTTTAAAATTATAAGTAAAACTAATTGATCGACAAAATAAGACATTTTACTGAGGAGATTACTGTGATTTAAATGCTAAAAATTTAAATGCTGAGCTGCTGTGATTTAAAATATTGAAAATTTTTGAAACAACTTTTAAAAAATTCCCTGGATATTTTAAAATATTCACAAATTATTCTTTTAAAGAACGAAATACATCGATTTACTTTTTCTTAATTTGAAATGGGCATTTTCCTTTTCGTTGGCTAAGTATGGGAGAAATGTTCTTGTCTTTTCATGTCAAAATAGTTATTTACTTTCTCATTAGCCTAGCGTATTATTTGACATAGCATAGCACCAAGAGCAAATTGGATTTTTAAATATGGCCTGACCACAGCAAGTCTATATTTTTGAAAATTGCACATTCTTAGAAAAATGATCAATAGCATTCGTTATAAATAAATGCAAATAATTCCCGAAAAACTTTGCCAAAACTTCAATTTTTAATGCAGTGCTTAGAATGGCTTTGGTTTTT
>BGPR01037513.1:0-14786 GCA_013235015.1 Araneus ventricosus | reverse complement strand
TGTTCAAACATTTATTAGAAAAATACTAAAATTATATATTAAGAATCGTTCTATAAGTCTTAAGGAAAAAATAAATACAAAAAAAGGCCAAAAATGAATTTAAGGCCAAATTCTTAAGGCCAATGACTTTTATAAAAGGCAAAATTTCCAGAATTTGACCTTAAAAAGGCCAATATGGCAATCCTGCTCTCATTCTCCCCTCGAATCAGATCCTGCATACGTATTGTATAGCAAAAGATTCGGAAACCCTCCTCGCTTTTGCGCATGCGCAGGGCGGAGTTATTATTTTTTTTTATCAAAATAGGGGGAAGTGAAGAATGGAAGGGTGAAGTTTACATTTTACTGATTGAAGTGCACTCATGTGACTCATTGCCTGACACCCCTTTCCGGTGTAAAATCGTCGAAAGTTAATAGTTTCGGAATCCCTTGCTTAACTATATTTATTTTCGCTATTTTCAACGACTCAACTTGTTTTGCAGTATCGAATTCCATTTCGATTTGCTTCTCTTGATTTCTACAAGCAACTTCTGATGCTATATCAACTAAACACTCTGCATGTTGCAGGCGGATATAAAAGAAGTTGACTCACTTGAAGTGCGTCGGCCGCCACATATCTGATGGAGTTGTTGACGAATGAAATAGTTTCCAGGAACGTAAGGTTCTTGAGATGGTCTCCTTCGACTACTGTCAGGAGGCTGTTGTCCAGGTTGATATTCCTCAGAGAGTCCCGGGCGGGCCGGAAGTCTGGAATCGCCTGCAAGAGAAAGAAGTGTAAGTCCAGTGGCACTGAAATGTATGCCCCACACAAGGTGGACCAGCAAAATAGTTCTCATCTCTTACCAAAAAGTCCAGTGGCACTGAAATGTATGGTGCACACAAGGGGGGCAGCAAAGGAGTTCTCACCTCTTACCAAAAAGTCCAGTGGCACTGAAATGTATGGTACAGGGGGGGGGCAGCAAAAGGAGTTCACCCACCAAAAAGTCAGTGGCACAATGTATAGGTGCACACAAGGAACAAAGTAGTTCTCACCTCCTATCAAAGAGCTAGTGGCACACGAAATGTTGTCAGCAACAGGCAAAAGTAGTTCCACCTCAAACCAAAGTCCAGTGGCATTTAAGAACATGGTGCACACAAAGGGAGTCAGCCAAAATGGTTTCTCACCTCTTACCAAAAGAGTCCAGTGGCAGTGGGGGTGTATAAGTTGCACACAGGGGAAGCAGCAAAAGTGAATACTCACCTCTTGCCAAAAGAGGGTCAGTGGCATTGAAATGTATAGATTTTTTTTTTTTTACAAAGGGGTGACAAAATAGTTCTGCCTCTTACAAATCAAAGGAAATAGCCAGTGGCTGGCCGTTTATCCTCCAAATTCGTGACTCTCCTAAAATTATTATTTGGATCGTATAGTTGATTTCAAAAAGTAAGCAAGTTCCGAATATTACAAAGAATTTATTTACAACATATTCACAATACCGATATAACAATATAAGGTAATATTAGCCTGGCTGGTAAGCTTTTATATTTTTAACTCAAATATCTATCAGGGTCTGCTGCTATATTTTAATGTTATTTATTGCCAAAAATTAATAAAAGGAGTGACTTTTCTGGGACATAGGAGTGCAGTCGGGGGCGCTTTATCACGATGGCATGTCATTATCATCCGGCCGAGTTGCGTCGTTTTGATTTCACTTTTTATCTCATCCACACACAACGTTCATCCTTCTTCGCCAGCTACCAACTTCCATTCTGTGTTTTTCTTTTTTCATTCACTTTTTCGTTCTCCTCAAAAAAATCTCCAAACCCAAGTTTTCCTCTTTTGCCACGCACTTTTAGCATTCAGCTTGGTCAAACACTATCCGCTTGCATTGGTTGGCTTCTTCATAATCCGCAGCCATAGTGAACAAGCGCCAAAGTTGACAACCTTTTCTTTAAATTGCAACCCTAAGGTACTCACCGGATATAATCCGCCGATGGAATTTTTAATGCGTCATGTAAGTATTCAATTTCTCACTAGCCGACTTTACAAAATAAAATGGCTAACAATATGACATTTCACTTTTCTTTCAGTTCACTTTTATTTATTCACTTTTATTTATTAGACTTTTATTCAAAGTCTGTATGTTTTAATGTCTAGAATTTTTATTTGTCGCACAAAGCAAACGAAAACTACATCGAAAACACAGAATCTACACACAGAAAATAATACATCATTTATCTCTGCAGGTATCTGAAATTGGCTTTTCTAAAACATATTAGAGAGGAAGAAGATTAAAGTAGCATCATTATTTAGCTAACACCTTCGAACAACATAAACTTTTAACATTTTATATTTTTCTATTACACTACTGTGATAAAAAATATCCTGAATTCTGTCATAAAAGAAAAGATAAGAATTTATTTATCAATATTTATAACATCTCCTTCAATTTAATCTTCTCCGACAGCAATGCAATTTTGCTAACATTTTTTCCAATCCTCAAGACATGCCTTAAAGTCATTTTCGCAAAACCCGTTCAGGATTCGTACCGAATTACCTTTTATGGCATTAATAGACTCGAAACGGTGACCACGAAAAGGCATCTAAAACCGTGGAAATAAGAAAAGGTCACACGGTTCCATATCAGGTGAATATGGTACTCGTTACACAGTATTTGTTGGCTTAAACTGTACAAATAATAATGACACTGTAAGAAAGCACATTATCGAGGTGCAAAATTAGTTTTCTTTAAAGGAACTTGTTCAGTAATGTCTCTAATTGTTAAATGAGAAGATCTAAGAACTAATTCCCTAATCTGATTAACATGTTGATGATTAAACGTAATGGATGATTTACCAGTGTGGAAGATCGACTTCTTGAAACATTTCATACAACTCAAATATTTTTGTTTATGATAAACATTAGTCTTTTTAAAGGTTTTTAACAACATCTCAAATATTTTTGTCGCAGAATTGCACAGCAGGAACAAAATTTAATGCATATTCTTTGCTCAATTAGATTCGCCATTTTGAAAAATTGAACAAATTGAAATTCTTATCTCATTAAAAACAGCTTTATTTTCAGACGATAATATGAAATGGGATCCTGAGTGGTGCCAGATGTTTATATAAGTCATAAAAATATTCGATAAAAGTTTATAAACGTTTCCTAACATATATATTTTTAAAACAAAGTATTCCCTATACTTTTTGATCACAGCAATATATGCATACACGGTTTCATTGTTTATACTTATAGTACTTAGCTGATTTTCTCTTTATACATTTTAATTCCATTTTCTGTACGAAAAACTATTCATTTTGGAGTGATCGAAGAATGTTTAACAAAGCATTCTAAAAATTTTGCTTCTAATTATATTCATGAATTGTCTCAGTCTTTTTTTTTGTTTAAGAGGCGAGTTCCATTTAGTAATTATTTGTGTCAATTCGATACACAGATTTTTTTTTTAAACTGGAAAAGAATTTCTTTTAAAAATCGCTGCTCAGCTTAAAACTTACAGCAAATTTTTCAAAATTCTAAGAAATTGATGCAAAATAATATGCTTGAATCCCATTCGAATCATTACAATAGAATGCAAAAACTGAGCTATTTCGTCATTTTACAAAATAATTGATTCTACGTAAGTGAAATCGGTAATATTCCAAACGATTTTATTGATCTTTGAAACATCGGTTTACCGCGAATTTGTTCTCCTCATTTCAATGAAATTTCTGCAAGTAACACCACAAAAGAAAAGTTTGAAATCGTGCAAAACCAAAACAAAACTTCAACAAAAGTACAATTCTCAGAGTTTTAAAGTTCTGTTCCTAGTATTGTTGGAGCTTCTCAACCTTGACTCACGCACTTGAAGAAAACAGAAGTTGTCCTCATGAATAAATTCATAATCATAATGAATTTTGAAGTTCGAAGAAAAGCATTTCATAACTTGCTGTATGATTTGACGGAAAGAACGTCATTATTATTATTATATGACTTTGCATATATAAGTTACAGTTAAAAATAGAGTTCCCTATTCAATATTTTTAATTCTAAGAATTTATTGGGAAATACTATTTTTTCAATTCATGATATTTAAAAATTCATAAAGTTTAAAAACATTATTTCCCAAGCGCTTTCAATGCAAAAAAAGGTTTCGACAAACTGCTGCAAGTTGAGTTAGTACTACAAATTTTTATTTAACCTGATTTGTTTCAGGTTTGTAAAGGTGGAATTTTTCCATCTTTGCCAGATTAAATTACATTTGAATTTTTGGAACATGAGAAACTTATCTTTATTTAAATTCTAAGTACTGATTCAGGAATAATATTTTTAAAAACTTTATTAGTTTAAATGCACAAAAGATTTCGACACACTGACATAAGCTGATTTATTATTACACATTTTTATTTCATTTGACTTGTTTCACTTTTATAAAGATGGAATTTTTCCATCTTTATCAGATTAAATTATATTTCCTTTTTACTTTCTCGTACACGAAGTATACAAAGAGAAAGTATTGTAATCGTCAAAAAATTCGAACTCGAGATTTTGACGGATCTCCACGTTTTAGACCTCCCCGAGTCCGAAAAACACAATTTTGGAATTATGTCTGCGTGGGTGTGTCTGTCTGTGAATACGATAATTCGAAAACTATTAGAGCTACGAGGATGAAATTTGGTATGTGATCTTTAAACATAATTTGTAGGTTTCTATCAAATTTTGGACAAAATCTGTCAACGGGATGTCTGTCTGTCCGAAGTCATGCGAACACTAGAACTCAAAAACTTGAATAGTTAGATGGCTAAAATTTGGTACACAGTTTTATCGTCATGAATGTAGGTCCGTATCAGATTTTGGGCCAAATCCGTCAAAGGGTTGACTGTCTGTCGGTCTGTATAGTCGCATACTTGTAAAAATTATATCTCCTAAACCCTTTGGCTTAGATAAATAAAAATTGTTATGACGTTTGCTAATATTAATTATAGATCTGTGCTCAAATTTCGTTTCAATCCGATGGAAAAAAGGTGTTCAAATTGCATATTTGGTTCAAATTGCACATTGCGACTCTGTTGGCGATCGTTTCGTTTATTTTACTCAAGTTAGTATAGTTGGCTTTTGACTTTGGCGGTCTACGAAATTGTAGCTTCGAAAACGCTTCGTTTCTTCCCATTTGGTTCTTTTTTCTCCCTTTTGGCGACTTCTGATCCTGCTCGGATTATTTTATTTTCGTTTTGTCGTTTCAACGTGTGCTGTACAAAACTTGTTGCGTTCTGGGAAAAAGCATATTCGAAATTTTTATCCGAGCGAGTTTGCGGGGAACTGACTTAATTTCGCTTATTTTTTTTCTCCACTGCACTAGGGGTCTTAGCTTATTTTTTGTCCCTACATGTGTTTGGAGTATACGAGAAAGTTTAGGGGAGACCACTCCCGCTGGTTTAGAATATGAGAAACTTATCTTTATTTAAAACATAACAAAATGAATGGTTCACGTTTTCTTCCAATAAATTAACTGTTCATGTTTTACTGTACAGCACGCTATTACGAAAAAGTTCATGAATGCACAGTTCCGATTGTCGACTGCTTGACCCGTTAATGAAAAAGTATCCCGGGAATTTCCTATTTTTATAAATAAATATCCATTACTAAAAATTAAAATAAAAGATTAACAAAAATTAATTTTTCAAAAATAATAGCTCATTTCCCCGTCTTTTTTTTATTTAGAATATTTCCGCCTTTAGCTAAATAATACGGATGAATCAATCCAAAGAAAAAGAGGTCATGATAAAACACATCAGATCTTCTTGTTTTCATGAGGAAATTTTTAGAGATTTGCGTTTTTTATTGTTTCAGATTTTTTATTTTGTCTAAGCCTATATCGTCTCACCCCCTAAAAAAAAGAAAAAAAAAACATTAGCGTCTGGGATTGAAGTGCAGAAAATACGAATTGACAAGGGTAAAAGTAAAGTTTACGGTGCACAGCCGTTCCTCCCCACTTAGGATTGCCAATTTTTTGTCGCCAAGAGTAAGATATGAGAACGATTTCATGGCTCAAACTCATCACTTGGCGATATGAGAATATTTGTTTTGTTTGTGCAAAGAGCATTTTATTGTTGTCTTGTGGACGCAATGCCTACGGCATCTAAAGTGGGTTCCGGGCAAATTTTTTAAACAACAACAAAAAAAAACATCAGCGGCTTCGCTTTCAGCAAAGCGGGAAAATACTTCGCTTTTTCATTGAATGTTAGAAATCTAGGGTTTTTTTTTTTAATTCCAAAAACGAGAATTTCAATTCCAAACGAAGTTTTACTCAAATTCGAAGAAATCGACCAATGAAATCGTAGATAGCACATACCTGACCAATAAAATCGCAACGCTGAAGCGCGAAATAAAAATATAACGATTGCTGCGCGAACAAGACACGAACAGGAACATTCCTGCGCAACCTAAACAAATGTTCGCCAATCCGTCTTCTGCTTGGCGGCAAGAATTGGCGAGCTAAAGGGGAGAGAAAGAGCTTTGCACCATAAACTTTACTTTAACCTGTACAAGAAGACAGTGCGAATCCAGGGGGGCTATCGGGCTGCAGCCCCCCCCCCCCAGTTAAACCAAAATTCTTGATTTTATTTAAAATCACCACAGCTGTTTGTTCTTAATTTTCGTTTTAAAAAAATAATAAAATCTTGACAAATTGCTTTCTGGCTTGATAGGCTCAAAAATGTTCCTACTTTTCTAATCCTTGCACTTGTACTTGCAGCGTTGCTGCGGTCGAAAACATTTTTTGGCTAGTTATTTCATTGTATTTTTTATTAAATTATCGAAAATATTTTAGTGTTCTTTATGATGCTTATTATCAGGTGAGGAAAATCTGTAAAGTTAAAGTGTTTTGTTTACATAAGCCATGAGGTTTGACATTCGTCACTACGATACAAAATTTTTATGACTTCAGCCCCCCTCCCCCGACCCGAATCCTGGATTCGCAACTGCAAGAAGACGACAGAAAAAATTCTTATTGCTAAATTTCTTCATTCACAATCGTTTGCAATTTCTATCTAAAATTTAATTTGATTAACTTTATTCTCATACAGTAGACTTCTAACTATTCGTCCTGTACCGTCCTAGCCGCTATGTTCGGGGCTGGCCGTCCCGTTGGAGTTCCGAGCTGTTTCGCTGGGACTAATGTGCTTCCCTAAAGGAAGCGAAGTGAAGGGACTTGGGTTTTGTTTTGGGGAGAATGTTGTTGTGTGGTGTCTCTACCGGAGCGGTGAAAAAGGTGGTGATTTGCGAAAGTTCGGCTAGAATGCTGTAATTCAATTTTAGGATGTCAGCAAGACGCTAATTATATGTAACAGTGCTGATTTTGAATGATATTGACTTTGATTTTGGGGTTAATTTCCCAGATAGCACGTAAGTTTGCAGCAAGTTTGATTTTGACTTGTCATGGCAAAATTTGACGCGTCAAACTTGAATCGAACTTGTCGCAAGTTCGATGTGACAAGTAGCGCCACCTCTTTGCAAATCAAACTTGCAGCAAGTATGCAAAACAAGCTTCCTGCAAAGATAGCACAATAAAGAGATAATTATCTTTGTCTCTGTTTTAAAAAACATCCGATTTTTAATAGCATCTCCTAGACCGTAATTCTTTTTTATTAATTCAATAAATCAATGATAATTTGTGAAAAAAATAACTTTTTTATAAAAAAAATTTTTGAAGCATTTTCCATCTTTTTACTAAATATATCACTCTCACTTTAAAGAAAACTATATCGCCTTTTTCTTTTTTTATTTTTTTTTCGAAATTATAACGTTTATAAACAAAATTAAATCTAAAAAACAGTCGGTGTTTGTTGAAAAATAATAACTAGACATTTTGTCCCATTTTAAAGTAATTACTTTTGAACTCTAATTTCATAATTTATTCTACTAGCAAAACGTAGTTATTAGCGAAAATCGCTCTCTCTTTCACTTCAAATCGTATTCTCAACTCAAAAAATTAATGAAAACCAGAAAATAGTTTAAAATAAATCGTATACGAATCGCATCGAACGATGTTTTAGCGAAATCTATCCTCTCCTCTCAGAGTTCAGCTGGCTCAACGGTTAGCGTCCCCGCTTCGGAACCGGGAGGTCGCGAGTTCTATCCTGGGTTGTGTTCGTGTTCTGTTTTTGCTATATTTGCAATGAGTTTGACACGGCAAACTTGCTGCAAGTTCGTTTCATGGTGACTTCGGAGCTTTCGTTAACTTGCTGCAAGCTTACTGCAAGCTTGCACACTTGTCATGACAAATTTGTGGCAAACTTGCACTCTTGTCATGACAAATTTGTGGCAAGCTTGCTGCAAACTAAAATTGCTATCTGGGTTAGTTTTTATAACCCATGAAATATTTTATTCTTCTAAATTTGTTTTTATGTTAATGCCTTGTGTCTGTAAATAAATGTCTTGAGAATTGTTAAAACCACAGTTTTTATTTCTAAGACATTACAGGCCTAATGTGAGGCCGAATAGGCCGGAATTCTATAAATACAGTAGACTCTCTCTTAACCGGCTTAAATGGGACCGAGGATAAGCCAGTTGAGCGAAAATCCGGTTAAACCCGAGAAGTGAAATGAATTAAAGTTCGGATGTATTTATCTCATAAATAAATGCAAAATTAAAATATTGCGTAATTTTATTCAATGTATTAAAGTATTATGAGTCCAACCGATCACCACAATCGTTTGGTAGGGGACACCTGTGCTCTTCAAGGTCAAAAAGTGCCTGTCAGTTACTGAGCCGCATTCCACTCCCCCACCCCCCTCCTGCAACTGTCATATTAACATTCCGGGACCACCCCGTGTCTGAAATAAGTGCGATACCGATACTAAATAACGAAACACGTGTTTTTTTAAAGCTATTTTTTACATTTTAAAGATAAAAAAAAATTTGGCCGGTTAAAGCGGAGATCCGGTTAAACAAAGTCCGGTTAAAAGAGAGTCTATAAATACCCACTTTCTACCCCACACATGCAATTAAAAAAACATCCCTTTTATAACAAAATCCGCTCTTATTCAAATTTTCTGACCTCTTAAAACAATCAATGATTTATAAATGTTTGGTATGTACTCTGAGGTACGCTTTAAAAATTTATTAAATGTAAGAATAAAAATATTGTATTCATTTTAAGATAAATCTTATAATGTTTAAATTAATTGCTGTAGTCATAAAATCATGTACCTTGTAAATACTTTTCACAAGGTTCAAGATTTTATTTACATACACTTTTAAAATAAACAAAACACTAAAGTAAAACCTAGGCTTAATTCTAATAAAAATTATTTAGCTTTACTTTAACCTATGATTTGCCAAAAATCTATTATTACAATTTTAGAATATAAATGATCATGACAAGATCATAACAAGAATTAAATATGAAAGGTAACACTGTTTAGAAATTTTTTAATTAAAATTAATTAATTTTAAAATAAACAAAACGCTAACGTAAAACCTAGGCTTAATTCTAATAAAAATTATTTAGCTTTACTTTAACCTATGATTTGCCAAAAATCTATTATTACAATTTTAGAATATAAATGATCATGACAAGATCATAACAAGAATTAAATATGAAATGTAACACTGTTTAGAAATTTTTAATTAAAATTAATTAATTAATTTTTAATTAGAATTAAACTTAATTTCAAAAATGATTTTTATTAAGTTTGTAACTTTTATAACAGTCATTTTAACATTTAGGTACAACAATCAAAGCTAAAAGTTCCCCGGCATAGGTAGAAATAAATAAAAAACAAGCGTCCCAAAAATGGAACAATGGTAAATAATGGGTTCATACTTATTAATAAACTAGAAAATCACAGTCATGGTATGACGGGTGCAAATTAAATTGCCTCTTCATTCGAGAGATTTCCTGTCAAATTTGACGTATTTAAATAGATATATATGCGAGAGAAATGTTTAACATTGATTGAAAACAAATAAAATAAACATATGTTTTATTGCAGCTTGTGACGGACTTTCGGCTTCGATGCGTTTTCTATAAGCGGCTGCAATCTACTGCACGATTCCCGGCTTTGCCTACCATCTTGTTTTCCTTTTCCCTATCATCCGCCATCTTTTTGCGATGTGTTCTTCGTCGGCATTCATCGTAAAAAAATAGACTAAACTAATTCATGATTGTAAAGTATTAAATTATAATAAAAAATATGCACAAAATATGTACATAATAATTCAATAACCATAAAATTCTCAGCTTGTCAAACGTAAGTCAAAAGTTAAAATTTAAAAGGAATTCTTTTTGAAATTCTAATCGAATCGGACTTCTCTGCTTGTCAAACGTTGCCAAAAAATAGTATCAAATTACAGTCGGACCTCTATTTAACGAAGTCGCTAAATCCCGAAAAAAAGTTCGTTATATGGAAAATTCGTTAAATAGAGATTCACCATTTAAAATACTTTAAACTTCACAAAACAGATTTTAAATTCATGAACACTAAATATTATTAAAAAAGTAATTAATCACACCTTTATTTTGTAAATTAATATCTATTTGTTTTATATATTTTACCCATAAAAAAATCTGCAAGGAAAACAAGAATAAAACAAAACTTTGTCCGGGAATACACTGTATTTCCAATTAAAAAAATAATTTTATAATAATAAGTTTGAAATGTTTAGAAATATTTCGAGAAATAAGAAGAAAAAAAATATTGGATCACATGCAAATGTTCGTTAAATAGAGAATGCATTTCGCTATTTGAAGGTTATTTCACGAAGAAATTCGCAAAATGTTCTTTGTTCCAAGAAAAAGTTCGCAAAATAGAGAAATTCGCAAAATAGAGGTTTGTTAAATAGAGGTCCGACTATATCAAAAAGATTGCAATAAATAAACAGATGCATCGTGGCGTCCAAACTATATCACGCGCATGATATACCACTGACGTGATTTACTATTTTCTAGTAAAAAACGGAAATTAATTTGAAATATATGATTAATATAATTTAAAATTTCTCGGGAACTATTGATCATAGCGAGATAAATTTTATATCAAAGATAGCAAATTTTATTTCACTATTTTAGAGCTATTAAATTTGAAATTAGAACGACAATTACTTTTTTAAATTTAAAATTACTGAAATTTAGGTGCTCTCAATGAAATAATGCTGTTTAACATCTCGCAGTGCTATGGCGCGAATTTTTTTGCTGGGGACGTCAAAGCGTTACCGGATCAGTGAGAGACAGATCTGGGCTATTATATTAGTAATGATTAAATCAATGCGAAATGGTAGGCTTATGATGAAAGAGCTAAAACTGAAAATTGTAACTGAATTTGTAGTTGATTGTAGCAGGTGCCCGCTTACAAAGCATTAGCTAAGTCAATTATTCCTCATTTTATAACAGAGAATTTTTTTAAGTATGCCAAATAGTCAAGAGTCGACTGTAATTTCATAATTCAGTCTCCAACCTGTTCTCTGGAAAATCTATAAATAAATCTAGAAACCCTAACCCCATTGACTACTAACGGGACACAAATACGTTCCACTCAAATTTACCCTAACCCTTCGACTACTAACGGACACAAATACGTTCCACTCAAATTTACCCTAACCCTTCTGACTACTAGGGACCCAAATACGTTCCAATCAAATTTATCCTAATCCCTTCGACTACTAACGGGAAACAAATGTTCCACCTAAATTTAACCCAACCTTCTGACTACTAACGGGACACAAAATACGTTCCACTCAATCTTCTAACCCCTTCTGACTACTAACGGGACACAAATACGTTCCACTCAAATTTAACCTAACCCCTTCGACTACTAACGGGACACAAATACGTTCCACTCAAATTTATCCTAATCCTCTGACTACTAATCGGACACAAATACGCTCCACTCCAATTCTACTCCTAACCTTCGACTACTAATTGGACAATAAATACGTCTAAATTTACCTTAACTCTCTTCGACTACTAACGGGACACAGACATGTTCCACTCAATTTACCCTAACCCTTTCGACTACTAACTGGACACAGATACTGTTCCACTCATTTCATTCTAACCCCTTCGACTACTAATGGACACAAATACGCTCCACTAAATTTACCCTAACCCTTGACTACTAACGGGACACAAATACGTTCCACTCAATTCTACCTTCTAACCCTTTGACTACTAACAGGACACAATACATGTTCCACTTCCAATTCTACCCTAACCCCTTCGACTACTAACGGGACACAGATACGTTCCACTCAAATTTACTCCTAACCCCTTCGACACTAACGGGACACAGATACGTTCCACTCAAATTTACCCTAACCCTTTGACTACTAATGGACAAAATACGTCTTAATTTCCAATACCCTAACCCCTTTGACTACTAACGGGACACAAATACGTTCCACTCAAATTTTAAAATTACTGCTGGTATAAAAATTGTTTTGAAACTCATTGTAATACGCCCTGTTTGTAAAAAAAGAACAATTGTGCACATTTCACCTATGGTCACCTTGATGGTACAGCCTATCTACCCTCCAAAAGTCACTGTTTACTAAAGACTTTTCTTCTGTGCATGTATGTTCGAAAGTTTCGATCTATTGGTAAAGCAATACTACACCCTACTATCTTATCCAACCCGTCCCCCCACAAAGAAGTTCTTATCAAGAAGTCTATGCAAAGAAGTTGTTATCAATAATGCTAAAGTTAGTTTAAGAGTGAAATGACTCGAATTAATACCATTTGCAGAACTTATTTTTAATTTTACATTTTATTCCATTTTTGCAATAGTTTTAGTTCAACGCCATAGCAAATGAAACCGGTATTGTAATTATTTCGTCTCAACTTATAAGGATAGTTAAAAATTACACTTCGTAAAAATCAACTATTTAAGTGATATAGTTATTAAATAGCAAGTATTCACTTGGAGAAAACAAAATTCTCTAACTTTTTACATCCCTTATGTTTTTTGTTTCCACAATCAACAACTTTGATTTCGAGTACCCCAAAATGGTCCTTCGAGTACCCCCAGGGGTACGCGTACCACAGATTGGGAACCTCTGAAAAAAAGCACTGCCGTAACGGAGTTCCTGCTCCACTGCACCCCCGATTATGTCACAGCATTAGATTTAAAATACGTTCGGAGAAAAAAAAACTACAAACAATCATTCAGTCTTATTTGGAACCTATTTATATCTTCATTCGCATAGAAAATTGGATAAAATTTAAAAAAAAAAAAAATCTGTAGAGAATATTATATCTTCATTCGCATAGAAAAATTTAAAAAAAAATCTGTAGGGAATATTATATCTTGATTCGCATAGAAAATTGGATAAAATTATTTTTAAAAAAATTCCATAGGGAATATATCTTCATTCGCATAGAAAATTGGATTAAAAAATTTTAAAAAATCCTGTAGAATATATATCTTCATTCATATAGAATTCGATAAAAATTTTTAAAAAAACCTGTCAGGAATATTTATATCTTTTCTCATTCAGAAAATTGGAAAAAATTTTTTTAAAAATCCTGAGAATATTATTATCTTCATTCTAGCAGAAAGATGGATTAAAATTAATAAAAAAAAAACGTAGGAATGTTATATTCTAAAATCTGTAGGGAATATTATATCTTCATTCGCATAGAAAATTGGATTAAAAATTTTTAAAAAATCCGTAGGGAATATTATATCTTCATTCACATAGAAAATTGGATAAAAAAAAATTAAAAACAAATCCGTAGGGAAAATTATATCTTCATTCGCATTGAAAAATTGGATAAAAAAATTTAAACAAAAATCCGTAGGGAATATTTTATTTTCATTCGCATAGGAAATTCGATAAAAAAATTTAAAAAAAAATCTGTAGTGAATATTATATCTTCATCACATAGAAAATTGGATAAAAAAAATTAAAAACAAATTCGTAGGAAAAGAGGTAAACGGGGAGAGCTCACTAATATTTATTTCAAGTGAAACCACAAAAAACCTAGTCGATAATCTCTATTTTCTACTGACGAAAGTGAAAGTCAACCTGAACCAATACAACAACAGTCGGAAAGGTGGAATCTACATTGTTTGTTTGCATTCCCTGTGGAAATTTATGACCGGGTTCAATGGCGTTCGGAAAGATAACACGCGTCGATTATATATGGCTGCTTTCTCTACCGCACTGCAACGTGCACGACTACTCGGAATTATTTCCGATAAGAATTTTATTATTATTTGTTTATTGTTGCGGGGAGGATGTTAACTCTTTCTCAAGGACTCGGCTGCCGACGCGACGCGATAGAAAAAGGAAATATTCTTTTTCAGACATGAATAATCGCAATCGCGTTGCTTGCATTTTACTGTATTATTTCAACACGTCCTCGACCAAAGCTTTAAATTAGTAAAAAAGTATATACCGTTCATCGGCTGAAATATGGCAGAAATCGAAAAGCAGGGACTTTGAGTTATGACCATTCCCAACATAGTAAATTCTTCTTTGTGAACGTAAAAGAATTCCAATGAATAAATTTTGAAAGTGCTTAATTCTAAATCCATCAATTAAGAAAACGATTCCAGCAAAGGGAATCTTTAAACCCGTTTATCTCAAAACTTCATTTTTCTTGCTGTGGCAGTATTGCAGCCGATGAACGATATGTGCATTTAGAAATCTGTTTACTTGACTGTTATTGGAGTTCTTTTATGAGCAGAAAATATTTCGTACCAAAGTGGTAAACAAACTCAAGTGCCCTCTTTCGATTTTCTCGCACATCACAATAAGATATTACAGTAGTTATGATGAGTAAATTAGTCTAATCCAAAATTCTAGAAAA
>BGPR01037512.1:0-15103 GCA_013235015.1 Araneus ventricosus | reverse complement strand
TAATCAACTAAACTACAATTTCTCTTTTCTTTATGGACCTACACCCATCTGATTTTGCTCTTCTAGCGGTTCGTTCTGAAAGGAAGCAGGGAATCCAAGCCTAGATGAATAAAGGTGGGCATTTTTCTTTCTCAACCGACATTGCGGCAGTATTTTCGCGCTATTTATCATTTAATATTGGAGAAAGAACATTCGTCAAGCAGGGATAAATGAGGCTCTATCCCAGTTTAGTGGATACATACATTTTTTTGAGACTTAAGTCATAGATGGATACAGATGTCACTTATAGTATAATTAAACTAAATAAATAAGCAGTTATATTTTGTTAATACGCAACCTATATAAAAATGTATTTGCTATATTATCGTTAAATAGCGTAATATAAATGAAAGAAAAAATTCTTTACAAGGGCTGAGTGATTGAAAAGTGTGTAATGCTCATGAAAGTGTTTGATCCAATAATTGCATGAATTTTAAAAACTCAGCAACTTTAAAAAATAAAACATTTTTAGTGGGAATATCTTTCATAATATAACTGCTCAAAAATGAAATAGTATGAATGAATATATAAATCATGAAATCGTTTGCAATTGCATCTCCTGAAAGTAACAATTTCAGCGGGATCCCTGCTATTCGAAAATTCGTCTTCTCCAGTGGGATGCAGCTTTTTGCAGCCGGTCCCAAACCAATCGGTGGCAGTGAGTTGCCAATCTCTTATCGCGTTTTTCCGCTGCCTTACATTAAATCCGGCAATAAAAGAAAATATTGCTCAGTGTGAAAAAAATCGAGTGGAAAAAAGTATCAGTTTCATTTTACTTTCTGCATTTTTTGCGCTTACAGAGTGGACTCATTTTATTTTCAGTCTCTAGTGTTTCTTATCTAATAGCGATATGACGTAGAAAGAAGCTAAAATTACAAAAAAATGCAGAAAAAGTTATAACCGATGTAGATAACACACGCTCTTGAGGAATTTAACGTTCTTATTACGGAAGAATATTTTGTGGGTATTGAAAATATTGTTGACAAATAAGAAGGGATGTGTTGTTGCAATTTTCCCCCGGAACATAGGTGCAGTCTGGATTTGTTACTCTCTGTCCTTCTATGCTTCAGAAATACGGTATTCTTCAGTTATTAAAAACCATGGCTTTTACCATTTTTAATTCTTCAGTGGATTACTTTTATGGTTTATGGGAATTATACTGACGTCATATCTAGGGATGATGCATTGGCCTTCCTTAGCGTCTTTTGGGATTGTTTGCTCTTCGGGTTAACGTGCTACGTGTTATTGAAAGGAAATTTTTTCTTCAACTCAGATGTTTAACATTCTACTGCTATCCTGTCTCTTTAACCCTCTGAGGTTAGAAGTGCGTCAATTTTCTGATGCGTCCAGCGATTTGTTTACTTAAAACTATTACAGCGTTGAGTCGTATTACACAAATAAGGTCTTGCACATAAATCAAATACGCTTCGTTCAACCGTATTTGATCAAGTTTGCGACAGTTTCATCTAATTAGCGATTTAAAGAAATTCGGCAGTCAGAGGGTTAATATCTAACTTTTTGTGTCTTTCTTAATTGCGCATCTCTTCCCAGAAATTTCGTTGAATTTTTGTGGTCTCCCAATGAATTGTTGAATTTTAACATCAAAATATATTTTACGTCACACCTGTACTTTTTCGCATTTGTAAGGATGACATTTTTTTCTCTTCTTTCATAGTACTGCTTCTCTCCTTACAATAATTAGTTATAATTACGATTTTTTAAAATTTATCATGCATATTTTTTCTCTCAAACTGATAGGTCTGATAGGTTGAGGATCAATAATCAAAGATACAGTGGATTTTAAACAAGTGTTTTTGATTTTTTTTTTATACCTTCATAAGTGTATTTACAATTTTTCTTTATCAATTCTTATTTCATAAAAAACAAAAGCATGATTCCTCGCTAAATTCTTCGTATTTATTGGAAATAAATGTGTAGTAAAGAATAAAATATTATCATATTTGAGTACATTCCATTATGCAGGAAAGCACAGCATCTTTTATTTTTTCTCGCTTTTTTATGGTAAATTTAAGTTATGTGCCTTATTCTATAAATTTGATATTCTTTAATTTCTTTAAGATATAATGTACAGAATTACATGTTATTTTAAAATCTGAGGCAGTTATGGAAGTAACTATAAAGATAAACACCCTATCTGATCGTAGCATCCGGGTACTATGAATACCAGGTCCGGTACCAGGCAAGAATATAGGTAAGGTGGCCATCACCGGCCCGTACCTACACCCCCTTGGTAGATAAGTCCAGTCACTGAAAATGAGGACAACACAGCCACACATTTTTGTACCCCCTATTTAAGCGAGAACCGGCATACTAGAGTCAGGCCACTTCTCATCCACGTACCCGTGGTTCCCTTCCCCTCTCTTGGGAGCAGTATTTACAGTAAGCTGGAGACAACAGCCTTCGTAAAATTCTGACCTTATATAAAGTTCCATTCATATGAACATACGCTAGGTTAGAAAATTATTTGCAATTAGACCATTTCAAAAATGCAAAAAAGAAAAATATTAGAAAACATAAATAAATGGATATGATACCACTATGTGAGAAAAAAATGCTGATTTCAAGCAATAAATAAAAAGATAATTTTTAAAATCTATTCACGATTCATTAACCCTTTGCACTCGGAAAAGTAGTTAGATGCATAATTATTCATTGATTACTCTTCCAATGCGCATGAGATTTTCTACTACAACTTTCTTCAGTAAATCTGCGATAGTCATATCTGAGATACTATTAGCAGGATAACAGCCCCTCTAGACGAGCGCACATCTTCTAGTAACTTTAGATTTCGTTGAAATGCTGTTCGTTCATTTACTAAAAGGCTGAGAGCTTTTGCATGAAGCGAGGTTGAAGTACGATACAGTCCTATCCCATGCATTTTAGGAAAATACCCTATTTCCTTGCAATGAATACACTCCTTTAAATGTGCGCGCAATCACTCATAATTAGCGAAGCGAAATGATGACTTAAACACGTCGTCATTATAATGAAAATTGTGAAGAAGAATTCCACAGAATAGAAACCAAACTTCTAATGAAAGAAGATCAATGTAGTTTATGGACTACAAGCTTAATAAGCATGCCCACAACGTGGCCCACTGCGAATACATTTGTGGTGAAATCTATGCAGAATTAAATTTAGGCTGGGTATGAAAGAATTCTCAGTGGCGCATTTTATAGTTAATTAATTTACTCAAATTCAATTTTTTAACTTCATAGCTTAAACGTACAAATAAGTTTTTACAGACTGAATTCTTTACTATTTCTTTAAGAAATTTTATATGTAACTCTTCTTTTCCGTGAATGATAAAAAGTTCGTTGATAGGAGGTAATTGATTATAGTTCTATTTTAATCATATTTTAAGAATGAGATTGAGTCTATTCGTATCAAGCCTTAATTTTTGAAGCAAACCCTGAGTACTGCCTTTATTTCTTAACCAAAATTCTATAGTGTCTCTATTTTTGAAGTTAACTTTTAGCAGCACGAGTTATGGCTGAAGCAAAATTACGAATATTAAAATGGAATGAAGAGATTATGTATACGGGAGTGGAATAACAGGTGGAACCATACAAGTATATTTTAATATTCATAGCTCCAATAATTAACAACGAACGAGAGACTGTGGCATGTGCTCAACATATTTTGTTAGCAGTTATGCAACGGTGATGAAGAATTTAGCTGTACATGTCTATATTAATGTAAAGTTTAGTTAATGACTTATCTTTTGTACAGTTCTTAAAGCTTTTCGAATACACCACAAAAAGAAATTAAATTAAATTCAGCATTTTATAAACTTTGAGAAATACATGCAGTTCTGAAGGTATTGAAATCGTTATGACAGTTTGGTTTTGTTCAAATAGTGTGAGCTCCAATAATTAAGCAGAACATTTGGCAAAAATGTATAATCGCAACTATGAACATTTTAAGATTGATCTATTACATTCAAGAACAGTTCAAGTATTTCACGAATAAATATTCCGTGAAGTTTTCGAAATTAGCAAGAGTATCTTCATCTAATAATGGCATAGGATGACCACAATTAAGAAACCCAAACATTCGAATGCAAAATATGTGGCATAATAACTTTGACTGAACTCTTTTTAGATACTCCCTAGAGTTCGTGGCAATGACATACAGCATAGAAAACAAACAAAGAGGAAAATTGGCATACATCAAAAATAAATAATTCATACACTTACAGTGCAAAGCATTCCAATAAATTCAAACATGCAAAACTTCTAAATTCACCATGAATTCAATTTCAACGTCTGAACTGAAAAACGTGAAATGTCCTTCCAATACAATGGCAGAAAGACCTTGGAAAATATCTCTCTAAAGAGGTACTCTTTCTCAACCGGCTATATGTCTTACCGATCAATGTATCGGCAAAATTTTCGATATCGACTTAAGAACCTTTTCAGGTGCGTTTTGCAAACTCTCCCAAAAGATTTCAGTTTGCCGCTTGCGACCGAAATCCATCGACTGATTTGGAGAATATTCCTTCTTTTGAAGTTCTCTCTTCATTACGCTCTATGACTGATGAAGCATTGACTAGTAAACAACACGAGAAAAACTTCCTGAATACGATGGAAAATAATGAGAAAAAACTTTTTTAAGCAGAAAGTTATTCTGAATTTGCATGTGGTGGATTTAAATTCAGGATTATTCAAGGATTGGTTTCTTTTGCTTTCTTTAGTATTTCATATTTCATTTATGGGAAAAGATTGAAATATTTTGAGCATTGTATACATTTAAATGTGCAATTTATTAATATATCGAATGTACTTTATCAGTAAAATTATTTACATTATTTTAGAAAATAAATTATGTTGTATTAAAATACATTTATAAGAGTTGACACTTCTGAGATTTAAAGATAAGGTAGAATTATTTTTGAAACAACCTTTCAATATTTTCGTAGATTGTTCATTGGAAAACATTGGAAAAAAATAGTAAGCAAAACTTGTGGCAGAGCATGAATTGTCTCATATTTAAGGATTATAATTCTGTGAGTAAAAAAAAATATATTATTTCTATTAATTATATATTAACATAATATAATTACAAAAATAAAGAAAACAATTTAAAGAAATATATTCATGATCAAGAAATGATTACCCGAAATAGTGAAAAAAATTTCTTGATTTATGAATACACTAGCAGTACGCGCACGGCGTTGCCCGTGGAATCAGGACTTTAACAAAATGAAAAAAAAAAAGAACAGCCCACAATGACATGAAAAAGTTTTGAAAACAAAATCAAAACAAAAGATACACATTTTTTTTATTTTCCTGCTTATTTTTTTTCACGCTACAGTACAGAGTACGTTAATCCAAAACAATATTACAAAATTGGAACGTGAAAATGATTATTATACAGCAAGCAAAATATAAATAAAATCCGAAAATAATAATCGAAGTAATTCATTCAGGTGAAGGTCATGACGTATCCTACGCGTCCGCCAATCAAAATTGGCATCAACGTTCGGAAGAAGTGCCGCTTTTGGAACTCGATCGAGAAAAATAACTCGCAACGGTCCAGAAAAAAATTAATTTAAAAAAAACGATAATAGATATTTTAACCATTCTTGTTTTAAATCCGACAGAACCGTTCTAGTTATAAGCTGAAAAAAATTGAAATTAATAGTGTTATTAGAAAGTCGGATGCAACAAATTTAAAATCAAAAGTAACATCTTGAAGCCAAAACTGGGTATTTTTTAAAAATTTCTCAAAATTCAGTAAATTGCGTTAGGAATTCAAAACTAACTTCATTAGAACGGAAATCGCGTGCTCTTTCCGATGGTCTATCTATTTTTGTCGTACAATTATTTGAAACCATTCTATTGAGAAATTAGTGCGAAAAATCAACCAAAACAACACAAAACATTAAATAAAAAAATTTCTAGATTAAAATTTAAAATTTCGGCTTCGAGGTGTATTCAGTCACCATTACGACTACCTGTGTGCCAAATTTCATGGCTGTAAGTGCGATAGATTCGTCTGGACATCGCAGACAAACACGCACACACACACACAAACATTGCCTTTTATAAGTATAGATTTTACTACATCGATTCTATCAATTCTGAATTAATATTCTTAGGCCATAATGACCTTTTATTCCTAAACCTTATTCTAAACGGCTTCTGTAGACAGACTCAAAATGTCCTTTAGCTAATTTCCGAGGTTTTCATCTGGTCTCGTTTTACACTCAGATTGAGCAAAAGGGTACAGACACGCATTCAACCAAGTATTTATGTCAAGCATGTAATACCCCAAATTATGGTAAAAGATTTTTCTACAAATTCAATTAATGTTATTTTAATTTTGATTTTTGACGTACATTGCCCCAGTCATTTCGAAACATGTACATAAAAATTTATTTTTTCTATTCTAAATTGAAATTATTCAACACTAAAATTTAAAAATTATTCACTATTAAAAATTTTAATTGCAAAAGATGCAACCATCATTTTTATTGCTTTCACCGATCAATTTTACTCAATTAAGTAAAATTATTTTCTGAAATATTTCATAAAAATTACACATGTCAGTTCTAATAACCACGATTTGGGTACCTAAATATGAAAATCCTTTATTTTTTTAGCTTCATCTCATTTCGAATAAGGTTATAATTATTATTTTTTTCGATTTAAATAGATAAGTTTAATCTCTAAGATATACAAATTATTGCACTGAAAGTTAGAAATTATCATCACCTTATCTTTAAAATTCATCGATACGAAATTCAGTCTATTCTACATGTTAGAATTCAAACCATATTTTCATGCCTCTATAATCAACTGTTTCGAACGCAACACTATTTCAGCACTAAGAGCAGAAATATATAACTCTCAGTTTAACTTAACTTAAAGCAAAATATGAATAAAGAATTAAAAGTAAAAGTATTAAAAATAAAGTAATTAAAAGTAAAAGAATTAAAAATAAAAGAATTAAAGAATTAAACGTAAAAGTAACTTTAAATCTAAGGAACAATATATCATACGTAAAATGAAGCAACTGTGACTGAAAATGCGATCAAAGATCATTAAATTGAGTCATATCATACTGGTATGATACACAACAAAAGGGTTCATCATTTTAATTTTTAAATCCATTGCATATTTTGCAGAAGCAAATGACCGTGACGTCACAGCACAGTGGAAGAAATGTCATGTGATGGTGACATCACATGAACACATTCCATTCATTTTCTTTATGACCGAATATCCAAAGGTACATGATTCTTTGTGTATAACATTTATTTTGCTTTATAACCAATTTAAAAATTGGCCTTCTTATAACTAACATTTATCAGATATTTTCTTCATGAAGACGCCTATGTATCTATAGAATTTTAACTCAAGTGTTGTCAGCAACTATCTTCACCTAAAACTAAATAACTAGATTCTTAAGCGGAGGCAACTCTTCCTCTGGTTGGATGCTCACACGATTTGTGAAGAGACGAGGATTTTATAACCCAACGAACATGAGAACAAGCTGTTCCACAGTCGGATAGATTGGTATAAAAGCGCGACAATTCTTTATATTCATGCTTTGATTGCACCAGTAATCCTGAATGTCGAATTTCGCTCTGAACCTTTTGTAATTGGGTTTACAAGTACAAGCGTAAACAAATATGCCCGCGATTTCATTAGGCATTTCAAAATCATTAGAATTGTTTATTATTTGAATTTTCGTGCCTTTCAGGAATGTTTTCTGCTAAAAGTGTTTTTAAATATTTAGTTTCAAGCGCAAACAACCATAAAGTATATCTTTGCATTTCAAGCACTGTTATTAAAATATAAGAAACGTTTCAAGAGACACGAAAGCACATGAATACTTTTCTGTTCTTTGATATAGAGTCTACATTAATAAGATTGGTTTGTCTAATTTATTTTTATTCGGGAGCATCATTTAGTAGACACTTTGTTAATTCAATATATTAAATTTTCTACAAACTAAGAAAAGTAATTCAAAGGGCAAGTAAAGAAATTATACGGGGTATTTGAAACTTACAAGAAATGATTTTAATTCATCCATTCGTTTATTCTTAGTGCATTTTAATGTATTTTATCCACACCTATATATCTCATAATGTACCTCGAAGGAATCCTTTGGATTCTTTGTGTTCATTATATTTGACGTTTTATTAAAAATTCCTATTGATAGCACTCTTAAAATTTGAGATAAAAATACTATAACTTTCAGATGCTTGCTTACTAATTCCTACTTAATTTATTCCAATTTTTACGTTTATTCATAATTAATTCTTAAAACATTTATTTTATTTTTTGTTTATATTCACACATGGGGGATTGGAAAGTATTTATTTTATGGTTGTTTTTATTTTATTCGACTCTTAAAATTCAACTGAAAAGTGTCTGAATGTTGGGCTTTAAAAGTAATATAAAATTCTTTGAATCAGTCAACTGCAATTATTCTATTATATATCACTACCTAAATATTTTAAATCACATCTAACCAGAGGAAATTTATTTATTATATGTACAATTTCGTTATCTTTTCAAGTATTTCCACTTTTGTTAAAAGCAAACGTGAAAACTACAGTGAACATTTTAAGACTCATTCAATGTTATGACTTTATTAAAAAAAGTTTTAGAAATACGTAGTGATGTGTAGTAGGTAAAAAGTTTAATGGTAGGACCATGAACCAATTGTTACAAATATAATAGTGGGCCATATTATATATCAACAGATTTAAAAGAGTGAAATGTGATCTATTGGACAGTTTGAGTCGGCGGTATCACAGGAATCGGTTCATGATGGTGTAGAGTTTAATGCAAAATTTTCCTCATTTGCAGGCACTCGAAAAGCAATATGTTGACGTATTTTCATGCGTTTCATAATATAATTGGAATTTAGATTCCTCTCAAAGATTCCAGGTTTTAAAAACTCAAATTAACGATTTTCTCAGCAAATTTCAGCTAATAAATAAAAGCAGGAACCTTTCGGGAAACTTAGAATCAGAATTCATATTACGTTGCAGGTATAACAAATTAGGCTCCCATAGCAATAAACAAGTCTTAACATACACATTTTAATTCAAGTTTTACATTTGATAATAAGAAAATATTTAAAATAAATAATTTGAGCCTTTTTTGTTGTTTAAATTACAAATTATCAAGAACTTGTTGTAATCCACCGTAAATAATGAATATCGTAAAAAAACAAAATACACTTGTATTTGTAAATTGTATATATATTTTCCAAACATTTGGTATTCCATTAATATCAGATAATTTAGGTATAATATTTTCATAACCTTTGATGCCCGATCAATATAAGATACGAATAATAATCAATATATAAAATATATGAAAATCCAGTGTTTTAGATGCTACCACGTTCAGAAAAATTCACAAATTCCTGTTCATCTCTTTACCCATTTACTGTTTAAGTTACTTCCCACTCGCATAATAACGAAAATTTGCAGAGTTTTATGTTTATAAACGGCTAAAATCATTCCAGTGCAGATCACTATCTGCAACCATATCAGTTTAATCTCGGCAAAAGCTTTGAATAGATTATTGCAGTATTTCCTGCCCTACGAGTAGTCATTAGTTAAAAAGCATTTTATGCACGCATTTACCAACGCTCCTCTAGCATAGCATTTTATAGCCGGGAGTTGTATATTTAAACTTTGAACAGGAGGCAGCTCCTTTTCCGATTAGATGCAGACACGATTTGCAGAATCGCGTGAGTATTGGGATGCGAAAATCATAAGCGCTCAACTTCCTTTTATGAACGAAGTACAGAAAAACATCTTTACAACTGTCATCCTCGATCCCTAGAAAAATTGGCCGTTCTAAATGGGTTCTATGCTTTGAAGTACAAAATCGATAATGAAAGACCTAATTCGTTATTTCTGATCAAACGAATTTTGAAAATCATCTAAAGTAAAAAGTATTTCAAAAATGTCTAATTTCTTTTGAAAAAAGATACTTCTTACAATCGCATGAGTATTGGGACGGAAAAATTTATAAGCGGTCAGCTTCCTTTTATATACGAAGTACAGTGAAACCTCTCTACAGCCGTCCTCTTGCATTTTCAGGTAAATTGGCCGCTCTAAATGTGTTCCTTGCTTTGAAGTACAAAGTACATAATGAAAGAAGACTTAATTAGTTATTTATAAAGCGAATTTTGAAAATACTCTAAAGTAAAAATTACTCCAAAAATATCCAATTTTTTTTTTTAAGAAAGATACTACATACATTTTCTTGGATCTTTCAGCTTTTTCGAAAGCAATATTTTCAAATATTTTTGATAGTAAAATAAATCCCTGATACTTTCATCGGTAGTTGTTGAGGAATGAGTAATAAAATCATCTATTTTTCTTAAAGTCTGTTGAGCTGAAAACGTAAATTTTTGATAAATGCAACCCATATCAACAACTTCTTTGTCAGAGGCCGAATCAGCACCTGAGAGGCACAAATGAACTCTTGAATGACTAACTCCGGTGGAGAAGAAAGTTAACGTTCCTCTTCACATTGGGAAAGGAACGATTAATTTCAATCCGATTTCCACTATTGTTTTTGATAATATGATTTTTTTTCCTTCTTTTCTCTCTATTCTCTTAATAAAAGATCCAAGTTTAGAGAGATGAACAGAGTGCACTTCAATCAAGTCCAACTGGTGACTAACCTGGTTGCTCAGAGGGGTTTGAGTGCCGTTAATAGAGGTTATTTTAACATTATGTACACGGGTCAAAAATTAACATTTATAAAAATTTCTTCCGTTCTTTCAAGAAAAAAAAATCGAAAACTAAATTTCTTCCTTTGAAAGTAGCGATTCCAATTCCACTGATATCATTTTTATTTAAATTATTCCCTTTTGTTTAATTTAAAACAAAACATATGTATTCTGACTGAGAATAAGATTTAGATTCAATACTTCGTAATTAATATTACATTTGTTTGAGCATTTTTTTCTGAAATCACAATCGCAATATTTTATGAATTTTTGTTCAGAAACAGTTTATTTGATGATAAAAACACTGAACTAAAGAATAGGAAACATAAATGGCTCTCTTTAATTTAGGGAAAGCATACATTCTATTTTAACACCGAAGATTAAGAAAAAGTCTTCAAAGCTAGAAATTTCGTCGTTAGAAAAACATTTTTAGTGAAACAACTAATATTTTAAAGATAAAATTATTCTAAGTTCTAATAAGTATTGCAAAAATCTTAACTTAAATTAATAAATACAACTTTGATGCTACTGGACTACAAATAAGCTAAGCTTTTGTCGACAGTCTAGAGTTTTTGTGTTAAACCTGTGCCAAATTTAGATATTTTTCTTTTGAAGGTAGAGTTAATGGAAATTACGCCGTAGTAATATCAGTTTCTAGTGAAATATACTAATGATAAGAAATGGTTAGATGCCGTTAATTGCTATGAATTTATTAAAAATTATAGGTTACCTAATTAACCTCTGAGGAATGAGGAAAAACAAGGAGAGTAACTCCACAGGCGGTTCAGAAAAACCTGTCAACTTAACTTCTAATTATTTGGTAACAAGGGATTTATGTTTCCTTGTCAAAATCTTTATTGTATAAGTCTGAATCACAAACACTTTTACCGCATATATTTTTCTGTTTTTCTTCTAGCTCGTCGGCAAGGAAAATCACAAAAGTTCCCTGGTACTTTAAAAAATTAAATATACTATTAGATTTAAAACCTCAATAGAGGAATTCTCTAAAATCTATCAGCCAAATATTACCAAAAACTTTACATTAGCACCGACGAAGCCATCAAGGAAATTTCAACTCATGATCCGCGTAGCAGCAGAAAAAGTCGCAGATCTCGAGCGATGCTGCACAGACGGGCACTCTCATCCACCATGACCAACCCCACCCCCCTTCACCTGACTGAGAGGCATGCGCCGTGCGAACTAGAAATCAGCCAATAGACTAGTTTGTATGCACAGTATAAATCACAGTACAAGATATATATCTCTCTAATAGTCATGTTTTTCTTATCCTACTAGGTTAAAACAAGTCCTGTTAAACCATCACAATGGCATAGGTAATAAATCTGGTAATTAAACTAAATTTAGGCACCTTACATTTTATATGTCGCTAGACATTTCTTTCCAGTTGAAGATGAAAGGCCTGACAACCTATGTGCTTCCAAAGACACATCTCCCATATTGACTTGTATTTCGTTGAAGATAATTTTCTTCGTGTTCCTGCAGAGCTATTAGAGTATCTTTCCTATTTTCGACATAATAAATTCATTTGCAGTTAATGCGGTCTATATTAAGCATCAAACCAGATAACAAGGTGTGTACTTCCTTCAGTGAAACCTTTCCGCAAGTTTAACTTAATTCCGCATCATATAGATAGCAATCAAGCACGCAAATACTATATACAGGGCATCCACTTTAAAGAAAAAAAACTGAAGTGATACTGGTCCTTATCTTCTCAGCCAACCCGAAGCAGTATTTCCTTTTCCTATCGAATTTGAAGGTAGGATTGCAGAAAAGCGTGATAAGAGATTTTCCAACCAACTGCCACAGATTGCTTTGGGAATAAGGCCTGCAAGGAGCTGTGCATCCCCACAGGAAAAGAGAAGTAACTGAAGTGCAGGGATCCTGCACAAATTGTTGCTTTTCAAGGATACAGTTGCAAAAGAGTTCATGCTTTTTTTATTCCTTCATGCTTTGACACTACTAAAGATTTTATTTATTTAATTTAACGCTTGTTCAGAGTCAAATATTTTATAAAGTAAGTAAAAGAATTTCAAAAAAAATATTGTATTTATTCTCCGATTTTCATGTGTTTTATAAAGTAAACAAACGCATTGCAAGAAATTTTATTTGTTCCTCGATTTTCATGTGCATTTATACGGTTATGTTGCAAAATTGAATTATATATTTAGCAGCATTTTTTTTATTATTGTATAAGTAAATAGTGATATTGCACATTATTTATGAAATCATTTTTTATGCAAGTAAATAATTCCGTATCAAAGAACTTTTTGATGTTTTTAAATAATATATAACATGTCTTTATTAAAGATTTTTTATTCAATTATCTTACATAAATTTATCTCCTTTTTCCTCAAATGAACTTAATTCTTCATTTTTATCACAAAAATCACATTTTCAGTGCCAAATGATTAGTGTGTACTATTTTTCTTTTTTTATAACTTATGAAGCTGTTAAATCTTAAATATTTGTAAATGTGAGAATAGATACAATGTTTTTATTGTGAGAATATTTTGTTTGTGTATTGTAAATATCTGAGAAACTTGTTGTTTTATTTAAGTGTAGTAAAGAGAAGAAAACTAGCTAAATATTTTATTTCTATTGCCAACATCCTTTTTTCTCAACTAAAACAAAGCATAGAGCGGTAGATAAATACGATATCAGTGGAAATTATTTTTTACTGATTTTGAGAGCATTAAAACGCATCGTTTGTTTGAAATTTCAGTTGAAAGAAATATTAAAGCAGTGTCAATTAAATTGAGCCACCAATGTCAACGAATTCATCAATACAACCATATACTACCTTGGAAAATGAAGACTTCCAAAAAATCAACGAATACATAGTAGGAAATAATGTTGAATGAGAATGCTAAGTTTACTGCATTTACGATTCCTTACAATCAGACGAAAGAATTAAAAACCAGACATATTCCGTAGAATTCCTAAATACTTTAAGCTCATAAGGATTTTTAACTTATCTTGAAGAAAAACACTATTATTATTTGATCAGAAATTTAAGTAATAAACAGGGGTTTATCAATGGAGTAAGATATGTGGCCTGTCTGAGTGTGAATTTCCTAGGCCTTTCGTTTGGATTAGTTGGTTTTGTAACTTGAACATAACCATATCTCGAGACTCGATCTGTCGAGTCTTCATTTCTTTTTCAGAGAATGGCTTGATAGTCTGGTGAATGTATCCGTATATGCATCTGAAGAGGAATTCTTTGTTAAATATCTACTTGCTTCTGAAAAAGCCAAAGCTATTGCTCGTGTGTTCCAGAGCATTCGCTGCCCTATTAGCACAAGAATTGTACGATATCTCTACGACGTTGTCCGGTATTCTGAATGCCGTACAAAATCGTGAAGATATCGCAACAATATTGTGCAGCATCTTGTGCTATTAGGGTGGTTTCTCCTTCTTCACTGATTTACGTGTGTTATCATTGTCGGTCTATGTTTTAAGAAATTATTGTATTTTCCCCCATCAACCATGCGTTTATGACTTCTTATGATTTTAGCATCGTCTCATTGGTTTTATCATCATGCACTGTGTACCATTTTATGCATTTTCTAATAAAAATTTTAGTACATGCGACCATCTGTTCTGTCTTAAAACAGCTTTTATCTCTTATCAAAAATCAATATTCTGATTATATGCTATCAATATTTAATAATAATGTGAATGATATCAATAATTGATAATAATATAAATGATATCAACAATTTAGTCAGATACTAGCCTCCTTACTAAATCAGAGAAATAAACAAAAGACCTTCATTCCAGTCCCCAGGAGCTTCGTTTTATCATAAAATGATTCAGTCCATCATGTTTTCGCCCATGAAGGTCTTATTCATCTCTCTGATCATTCATTATTTAAATCACTTTTCTCTCTCAGAATGGTGAAATTTCACCTAGCTATGAATAAACAACTCGCATTAAGCTCATTATAAAGGGCCATTTCAGAACCGATTTCTATCTACCTTCATTCATTTCCTTCACTTCAAATGGTCATTAGTTGAAAAGTATTTTATACCTAAATTTGCCAGTGACCCATCAGGAATTGTACAGTTAAAATACTGAATCCAAGATTACTCCTCTCTTGAATGGAAACGGAAGCGAATAGCAAAATCGCGTAAATACTGTAATGCGAGCGATTGAATTTTCTGTGAATAGACGAAGTAGTTGAAAAGCTCTCCAATTCCCAGAATTCATGTATTTACTGTACTGGTAATCTCGAATGCGAAATTTCGCTTTAAACAATCTGTATCTGCAATTACAAGCTTAAAGGAAGATGTTCCGAAATAGGTTACTA
>BGPR01037510.1:0-15104 GCA_013235015.1 Araneus ventricosus | reverse complement strand
GATGACTGATATGCATCGTATGCAGTAACTGAAAAGCTGCAAAGCAACAAATAGCAGAGCAATAAAGCTGAGGATCATCAGAAACCAAAGATCAAGGCAAATCTTACAGCAAATTGGTTTTAATATCCGGTCACCAACAAGAGATCCTTTAATGTCACTGGAAACCAGGAAAAAAACGGCTTTTTGAGCTAAAGAGCACCGCCATTGGACAATTGTTGAATAGGAAAAGGTTACCTGGTGTCACAGTCCAGATTTCTTCTCCACCATTCTGATGGTAGGGTCCGTGTGCGACCATTTGAGGAATGAAATGTGAAGATCTGATCACACCACCATGCAATCTGAAGGAGTTAAATGTCAACGGTTTTAGCAACCTGTAGAGTCCATGTCCAAAAATATCTGCTGTCATCAGATCTAAAGTAGGTTTAATATGATTAGTACTGAGTATCAGGATGTTCCTAGTATCTTGTTCGCTCAACCTAGATACTATTTTCTCATCAAGAATGGTTACCACAATAAATGTATTAAATAAATATGCAAGACAAGATTTGCAAAAAAATTCTTAGTATTCACGAACGCCTAATAATTTATACTCTTATGAAATTTTAAGCGGTTGTGAAAGCTAAATTTAATATTATTTCAATTAAATATTATTTTATAATTAATAATTAGATTTCATTTTATTTTATAATATACATAAGTAGTTTTTGGTGACGGGTCAATATCACTGTGTAGGTGTTTTTCTGATAAGTCACACGAACACTAAAAAGAAGAGAATTATACTGCGGAGAATGACAATAAAAACCAAGATATGAAAGCTATGAAAAATAATAATGGGGAAGTAAAAATGCGTACCAAGGACGGTTTGATTCATGGACAAGTGACTCAAACTACGAAGAGAAAAAGATAAGAGGAGTTTTGCTGCTGGCCGAGGATGTCAGACAATACGGGAGTGGAAGACGAAAATTAAAGAAAGACTTTGCTGCGAAAAACTGTTTAATTAAGTTTAAATAGTAATAATTACTTAGACTTGAAAATATTTTTATCCCGAGCAACGCCGAGTACACCAACTAGTTTTATATTATACATAGAAACTTTTATGGATATTCTCAATTTTCTGTCTTACAAGAAAAGCGTTTTATTTAATATTAAAATATACAAATTAAGGAATTTGATTGAATCAGTACCTCTAAATATAGAAATAAGAAAACGTTTCATTCTCACAACAAAGAAATCTTATTTTAGACATGACTTAGAAATCATAAGACTCATTTGTGTCATTAGGTTTTTATATGCAATTGATACTGACAAAATTTAAGATCAAATTAGATTTCCCTTTATCAGCAATATTCTTGCTAACCCTACTCCAATTCATCAAAAAATGATTCATAACATTTCATAAGTGAATCATGACATTTTGATTTAAAGGAAAGAAGTTACTTTAAGCTTAATATTTAATTCTAAATAGAATGATGTTTTTTAAATTTTACATTAATGCAATTATTTTGAATCAATTGTCTGAAATAAACCATTTCTCTCTGTGTCTGTGAATATTTCAACTGTCTGTAATATCTTTAACAATCTTAATAATAACTGAAATTTGTCTGATTTATATAAATATTTTATACAGCTTAATTTTTTATAGTATCTAATCATGTACGGAAATAATAATATTTTATTCTACATGCATTTCGAATTTCAAAATTTAAAATATTTCATCAGTTTTTATTACAAAAAAATACGAAATTAAGAAAAGTTTAAAGAAATTTTATTCTTCTTTATGTCTGTTAGAGAGTTATACTACAACGTTTAAAAAGGCACGTACTTTTTTAAATATTTCCCCAATGTCAAGGAACGATGCCATTTCCCACCGAACACGTGAAGAGTATCATGTGACCGACTAGTAGACCAGTTTCATTCAGCTCAAATATGTACAGCGCATGAGCGTAGCTCGTGATTTGAGACATTCAAAACTTCCAGTCGCATGGAAAAAATGTCGCGGTTTCTTTGATCGCAAGAGGGTTGTACACAGAGAATTCCTTCAGCGCAGTTGTATAATTATTAAAGAGGTGTTTTAAAGAAGATGTGCTTAACTGTTTGCATGATGTAGTGAGACGCAAGGGACCAGATTTTTTAAAGAAAAGCCGTGGGTGCACCGTCAGGATACGGCGACTCCTCACAGGTCCCTCCTGATGTCAAATTGCCTTCAAAACATCGTATTCAGCGGCGTAGTGAGGGTAAGTGGCGCCCGGGTTACAATCTGGTTTTTCCGCTCCTCTCCATCCTCATCAGTGACCTAGTGTAAATGGCGTCCGGGACAAGATATTTTTTCGTCCGTTTATCGTATTCGACTTGAACCCTCGAGGTATTTCAAGAATTTCCCCTCATTTGTTATCTCAGAAAACAGAAGATCTGGCCTCCGAAGCCCGATGCGCGCTCTTGTTTCCGTGTAGGATTACTAAATAGAACAGATAGATTCCGACAATTTATCGCCATTCGAACTACAAATATCAGATGGAAAGATAAGAAAAGCTTTTAGCTGAAAATCAACTAATTAATAATCAATTAACGAAGAAAATAAAGAAATCGTCGCTGTTGAATTAGTTAGAGATCATATGTCGAATTCTCAATAGGAATTAGACAATGAATGGAATATTTGAGAGTCCACACACACACCGGGAGAGTGAGGAGAGGTTGGAGTTAAAAAATGGTGTAGTAAACAGTAAGATAGGTGGAATTAACAAAATAGTGTAAAATAGAACGTCGCAAAAATATGAAAACTTTTGACACACAACATCGTCATACAACTATCCGAAAATTTTGGTGAAACAAAAGTTGTATAATTGGTTCAAAAGTCTTGGAAATGCTTATCGATGAGACAGATGATGCATTAATACTTATATCCACGGGAATTCAGGTAATTTTGGACGGAAAGCCAGAATTTTCATAATTACCTTGGAAATACAAATATTCATCAATTTTCTTCAATTTAATGTGCTCTCTAGAAGAGATTTATCTGAAAATTATTTTATTAATATTTCATAATCTGTACGCTAGTGCAACAAATGTTTATTATTAAAGTAAATGCATTTTTATGCGCATTTTGTTGAAAAAACGGCACCCCAGGCCTGCGAGGTCCGATGCGAGTCTTTGCGGGTTAATATATATATAAATATACCTAATACTGTAGATCATATTTTAACCAAATGTCCCAATTTTAACAGTCACCGTGGCTATATTTTTGTGGCTATATTTTTCATGTGGCTATATTTTTACCTTGGGTATGGCGCAGCATAGCCAAACATGGCTTTTGTGCCAATAAAATTTACTACTATCCTATCCTATCCTTGCGGGCTAAAAACTGACATAAACGCATTAACGTTTTGTCAAAATGACCAGTGGCATAGCAAAAGTACGTGCCTTCCGGAAAATTATGTGATTTGTTTTTATCCCAGTGGTTATAAATGGCTTAAAAAGCGTAGATGGCACCAGGCGTATGGTGTCATTTTTAAGCAGGCTCATCATATTTGACTTCAAAAATGGTAGAGATGCCCTCCATCGCGCCGCCTAAAACTGGCGCCCGGGCCATCTATACCCCTCTTTCTCCCCGGTCTCTACGTCATTGATCACATTCCGGTACTCCACAACCAGCTTATCCTCCTGATCTCGTCTCCTGTGACTCTTTCCACAGATGGAGAATTTGCTTAATGGGCAAAGATTTTTAAATTTTGAAATATTTTGAGACAAAAACACTGAAGAATGTGGCAAAAAATGGCCTAGCAATCCACCTGTACATCTTTGTGCTTACGTTGATAAAGATGAATCGTTGCACAGGGCAGTTACTTCGAAAGAAACACCAAATAAACAGTCCATCTGTAATCATTCCTCAGTAACGAAATAACTTCCGGAATTTTTTGGACGTGTTAGTATTTACACTATTTTTAAAATCGTATCCTAATAATTTTTGTGAATTAATACTGAAGATATATTGCTTATAAAGTATTAACAGCAGGTACGTTTTGAAAAACTGCCAAAGGAACTTTCATTTAAAACATTAGAGTTACACTGTAGAGAAAATTATATCAGGATAAAATTGGAAAAATATGCATACCCTTTTAATTTTCAATAAGCTGAACTTTTCTGAACAAGAATAATCTTAAGAAAAGTAGTTGATTAACATGCGATTCGGTTAAAAGGAAATTATAACCACATTTTTTATATAGATATATAACTTAATAACATTAAAAAATGTGAAATTCATATTAATACCATCGCCACAAAATGAAATATATTAGGTAGGAAAAGATATGTATTTCCCTAAAGAAAATTTTGCTTCCTACTTATCACAGCGAAAATCAATTACACCATTTCAGGTTTTCTTTCCTAAAGCCTGAAATCTCCAAAACTTTTTAAGAAAATATACATGTACATCCAGTAACATGTCCTTAATCTTGGTCATAAAAGAAGATATCAATATCTTCCTTTAAGAGTTTTCGACGAAAAAAAGAAAACTTTTTTTATTTATTCAGGATAAAATAGCGCATAAATTTGAGAGTACTAAAAACATTTATGAAACAACTGCGTTGAAAATACCAAACTGAATCGCATGAGATAAATAGTGCAGAAGGAATTATTTTTCAGCTAGTTCCTTTAATTCCATCAGAAATATCACTTTGTTGCAACTATCTTCTCTGCAAACGAAATGCTTGTTCACAAATATCGCTTTAAAGAACTGAGTTCCGAAATATTGCTCTTCTTCAGACATTTCTAACTTTTGAAACTGCAAAAAATGCCTTTCCTTTCTGAGGTAGAAAAAGAATAAAAGTTATTGAAACTCTACATCTGTAGAGTTAAAAGAATATTTCGTACTTTCGTGATTGATAATTCTCACGTTAGACAACGAAATCCTCGTTTTTTTTTTGAAGAATTGATTAAGTCGGTTTAAAACTATTTAAATGACTTTTTATATACAGGATTATTAATATTTTTAAAAAACTTTTCTGTTACATGACTACCGAGTGAGCATACCGTTTGAGAAAACGGAGTAAAATTTTGAATACAGGTATTATACAGTATTCGCTCAAGAATGATGTGAAAATCAATAGTCCAGCTCCCACAGTTACTATTTCAGTGACAAAATGGTAAATGGTAAAACCCACTTTTTTCACGGAAACGTAATCCACGCAATAAACAACTTAAAAAGTAGTTGGTAAGCTATTTTTAGCACGAAAGATGGAAATACTAGCCAGACAAAAAAAGTGAAAACTCGCTTTTTTCTTCGTTTAAAAAAATCAGACCTTTTATTTTTTCCTCTACATCAATGCTAACTCAGTTTCCTGCAATTTCGTCGTTCATTTTTACTATTTACTACTTTTTAAACATGAATAACAAATAATTATTAAAATTTAAAAGTATTTCTAAATGTTATAAGAAAATCTTTGCAATTTCTCTGTGCATTTTTGTTATATATTCGCTCTCAAGAAATTTTTGTTGATGAGTAAATTGAATATTATGAAATACTTAGGTTTTCTACTTTTAACTGCGAGAACAGCAAAAGAAAGAGTGGAGCTTTAGTTCAGAAAACAATTATTCTACAGCCTATAGTAAAACGGAATTCCAAAAATCTCCAACAATACGCAACTTTTTCAAACAGATTGATAAAAAAAATAAATCTTATGCTTTAAATTATCTCAACTAGTATAACATATTTAAATAAAAATTTTGTCTACAAATAATTTTTGCTGAAAATAGCAACTTAGTTTAACTCGAAATAGCAGCTGTTTTCATGAATATTCTGATAATTTTTCCAATAAAATCGTTTACTCTCTATGTTTTTAAAAAGAGAATAGGCTATACTTGTTATTTCAATTAATTGTCTTATGAATAAACTTGAATACCACATGTTTAAAAGCAACCAAAATGTTATCATTCTTTACTGCATGCATTGTGTCCCTTTACGAAGTTTATACTTTTAGGGGAAAGACAAAATTCTATAGACAATCATTAAGGCTAACTGAGGATGCACAGATGAGTCATTTTTACACGGAAGAATATCGTCACAAACGTAGACTCGTAAACGTAATTCGACTCTTGAAGGCTTTGGCATTTGTGTAATAAAAACAAAAGACACCAGATAAAATTTTGAACATAGATGGCACATTCTACAAATATCTCATTTTCTAAGCAAAGGTCTTCAGAGTTTTACAAAGATATCAGTCGGATCACGAATCCCTGCAGTGGTTGAACTTACTTATGCAACAAGGTATTCGTCGGACGTCACAGAGGTTTCGTAAAACAGGCGTTTTCCGTAAAGTAATTTCACACGCACACAAGAATTCATCCAGAGGGATAGATTCAAGGATTTTAGAGGCTATGATGAGGCTTCCCCGGTTGATCTACCTTGCTGTGAATGTTGAATAGTGATAGTTTTACATCACCCGATGTGCAAAAATGTCGTGTCATCATCATTGAAATGTAACCACATCTTTAAGTCTGTCAGCTCTCCATAGAGTAATTCTGGGAAAATTTCTACCAGTAATATCCTGTAGGCTCTTCCATCGAGCTGAAATTAGTCGAACAATGCTGAAGTGTTATGTGCCTCAAGTTTACTTGTTGTCCGTGGGTTTTCAGATGCCAATAGTTATCATTTACGCTTATTAATAATGCTATCCTTTTAACTTGTGTAACTTGTCTTTGAAACAAGCCCCCATACCCCGTGCTTGTAATGAATCCCTCTGATGGTTGTTCATTGTATTTGCGACCACCAAAATTTTCTTTGCTTCGAAGAACCTCCTATTTCACAAATCCTTTTTAAAGCTACATAGTAATTTCGTGAAATCTTAAATTTAGTGTGCAGATAAATTAACAGATAATTAACTAATAAGTTACTAAACAAGGTATTTCTATTAAGACGATAAGTGGTGTTGCATAAAGGAGAGAGTGTTTGCAACGCCTGTTGAAGATATTCATACACTCAAAGTTAGGATCACAAATGCTCTGGGGCGGTTCATGTGTAGGAACTGCGGTACTGGAGCACCCCCAACTTTTTCCATTGTGTAAATTTAATCAATTTATTTTATTTCTCATTTAATATTTAAATTTATCAACAATCTAACGCAATTTTGAATTAAACGATTACGACATTCAAATGAAACGCGAAGAAAAACCTACGCAGAAAACGAAGTACTCTATCTAATTTTTTCACTACCCGAAGAAGAAGCGCAAAGGAAAAAGTAACAATTAAAACGGGAACTGTGGATGATTCCGCCTGCGCAGTGACACTGCGCAGGCTTTCCCTACCATGTTTTTAAGCTGAAAAGGTGCTGTGGAATTCGACAGTTCCCGTGACATTAGAAACGGAGTTTTAAACGTTTTCTCGCGCAAAAATCTTTTTCGCGTTCTAAAACTTTGAAAAGAAATAAAGAAATGAAAGATAATTAATGATAAATAAAAATTTAATTGAAATAAGTTTTTTTATAGTAATGGAATTCCTTGAAATCCAAAAGATTTTTTGATGATTTTTAGTTACAAATGCTGATGAAATGCACGATAAAAATTTTTCGTGACACAAATATGTTTTCAAAATTTTCGCGAACACTAATATTTAGTACTTTTCTATTTGGGATCATGATTCATTATCCCAAATTAAGATTCGATAAATTAATATTTAGTTAAGAATATTGATAAGTATATTCCCAATTTATAATACCGCAGTCCACCTTTAAATAGATGTAATAGAATAAATTAATCATTTTTTTCACCCCTTGTCAATTTCCGTTACGACATAATACATCAGAGTTTGAACTCAGCTTTCTAACATTAAAAAAAGAATAACATTTTTTCTGACGCACACAATATGAATCGGAATACAATTATATTTAGCTGTTTTGACTTCAATGGATACAAAATTTTTTAATCGTCGTTCAAGCATTAAGATTAATGTTTTTGTACTTTCGCTGAAAACAAAACATGAATGGATTTCATTTTTAAGTAATTTTTAATTATACTAATAAATAGTATTCGCTTACGCTTCTGTTTATATTAGTTATACTATAAAATTTTTTCTTGTTAATTGATAAGAAAATTATTTTATTTCTCTACTATACTGTCATTTTAATGCTAATTTTTTTAATGTAGTAAAGAATACAAAAAACGGAACTGGAAAACAAATTTTGAGCTTAATTTTTTTATTAAAATTAATTTGTCAAAATACTTACCTATTTGAAGAAATGATGTTATTAGTTATTCACTAAATATAAAACTACTTAAAAATAATGAAAAAAAGCCAAAAGATGTAAGTGGTTCAAATTCTGCACAGTAAAGGATTAAAGATGCTCAGGTAGGACAGCACCCTCAAGATTACATAATACGAGCCGTCACTGCAAATGCTGTGTCTTGTGTGACAGCCGAAATGTTGGACAATACGTGTCGAGAATCGGAATACCCCCTTGACATTCTTCGAGCTACCAAGGGAGCTGGCATTGAAATTAACAGACGTAAGTGGTTTGATTAAAAACTTTACAAACATCTTTACGATATATCGAAACAACCATATGCCAAATTATAATAGTTATTTTTACAATAATTTTTCGTAATCAGAGAAAGACTTTGTGACCATCCTATACTTTCTTCCCTCGATACCTGTGCTGTGAAGTTATGCATATATAACAAAACGGATCGTATAGTGGTATTTAAGTTGAAACAGATTACTTTATTTCCTCCCCTTTTTTTGACAAAAAAAAACTATAAAGATTTATCAATTATAATTGCATATTAGACTTAAAGTTATCAGATTATTTACTTCACAATAACACCAAGGTCAACATATATATGCGTATATACATATATTTATCTTACCAGGCCAGTTCCTTACTCAATTTGTTGAAGGCTAAATAAATGCACACAGACTAAATGAGCAATAATAATTTATATTTATTAACATGTCTTGATTAATACTATACGGAAATTATAGTCGATCGACTTCTTTACTCACAAATCTAATTGATTAAACACGTTTGATTTACTTAGACATAACAAACACAGTTACATAAGAAAAAAAGTATGTTCATAATATGATACGGCTACATGTGATAAACCTAAAAACTGATTCACTAGATTTAGTTCTTTCGCCTTACAGCAGCCAGAGTTCCACTCATTATTTCTTCACGCGTCTTAATAATCTTGTAAAAGAGACATGCTTCAGCCAGAGGTCGGCTTACTTTTTCATCCTTTCAATATTGACACAAAAATTCAAATCTACACTTCGCTGTCTCTTAAAACCTTCTAATGTTCATTTGTAACAAGGAGAAATAATAGAAAAATTCAGAAAATGTACTTATCACTGAGGCTCTGCAGCAGCCTCTAATGTAGCACCTTCTGGCAGGGGAAATCATCTCATCGACACCTGGAATGCAACGGATCCACTATCGCAGCGTCATCTCCCGACGAAAAAAAAAATCCTCTTCGCAGGGGACCTTCAACTCCCGACCTCTCCAAGAGTCCCGTTCACCTCCTTCGATGATGTCCAGCCCCCGAAAAGACAAGAAAATCACTCCGTCTGTCCTTCCCCTCCAACCAAAAGGCCCGCTTTCCTACGTCATAGGCAGCTACGTCACTTCCCTCTCGAACGTTCTCCAAAGTTCAGGACCAGATATTTCGTCAACCTCACAGCAAAATTTCGTCATCCACTCGTATTTTCACTGCCGCGTGACTCAGCATTTTTTTGACCGGGGCCATGCTTCGCAGAGAAACGAAGATCCACTGGAGCAGGGGAAAGGGAAAAGGAACTCATTTCATCTCCCCTGCTTTTTCATCTTTTGACATACACAAATTCTCATTTCACACACCCAGGAATTTAAGACAATTTAGTCACTATTTAAATACAGCATAAAATGACAAAAACAGAATTATTTTAAAAAATCTTTTAAGCGATAAGATATTCAAATGTTAGATAAAAGAACAGACTTTGAGTGTTTTGATTAAACGCATTTTGAAGAAGGAAAAATAATTGAAGTTAATAATTAAAAATTTAGTTGTTAATTTAATTTAAATGTTGTGGGACAACACAACACCTGCTATTTATTACGAAGTACACTAAGCTCAAATGCTACATGTTCACACAAATATAATGTTGAGCAAAATATGATGTTTCATTCTTCTCCGTGATAATTCTGTGCTTCTTTTCAATTTTTCCTTCTTCTGCCCTTGCTACCTACTACTGCAGAAATTTTAGTTTATTATTTTCTTTCAGAACATCAAGAAGTTGAGAAGATATACACCTAAAACAGAGATAAAGGAAATACACAAATACCAGAAAAAAGGTGCAAATAGACAAAGCGCAAATTAAATTTGCCGATGAAGGCATAAACAGAAGAAAAGTTTTTAACTTTTAAAGATTTAACATGATGTTAATTTTTTTTCTTTTTAAACAAAGGAAATAAAAATGCTGAAAAATAATGATGAAACACCAAGAATTCAGTTTAAAGAGCAAAATGTATTATGTATTAAATACGATACGACGTTCAGGAATTTGTCATCTGTCTTTGTGATGTATTTCAATGTTTTCAAAATGTATTGTTTTATCTCATGACTTTTTAACTCTCTGAACTTCTCAAATAAGAATGCAATTATAAAAAACATGGCATTAATGTTTTTATAAAGAAAACTTAAACCTGCGTAGGAGGTTTTTTAGATTTTTTTTAAATTTTCCAGCACTATTTTTTGAGATAAAAGTAAACTTTAAAAAATATTTGTCGCTCATATCAGCTTTCGAACACTTTCATTTGGTGTTATGTCATGTTATTCTGGTGAGGCTTTCTCTTCTCGAGTTTCTTTTCTGCAAAATGTTATCTCAACCCTATTGCAATGACGCCTCTCTTTGTCGAGTACAGCCGCGTCATTCAAAGTTGAACCTTGCAAAACGTTTTTACAATCGTGAAGATTTATTTTTTAAACACTTTAATTTAACTAGACTTGATTTATGTTTGTAAAGATGGAATTTTATATTCAATGTTTCATTTACTTCATGATGTACTATAGTTTTGGAATTTTGTACACTTAAATATTTTCGATGACCATACACTCTTTTAATATTTTCAGAACTTAATCGTTACATAATCAAATAATATAAATGAATTTTGATTATACCAATTAACCAGCTGGTAGTGAATTTGAGAAAAAAAACTGATTTCGTCATTCTATATTACTTTAATGAACCATAAATCGAGAACTAAAAAGTTGAAAAATATAAAAGCTGCTTTTGTATTTGTATATTTGGATTTTTTTTTCTTTTTTTCTACATTTGTTAGTTAATACCTTGTATGTAAGCTTTAAACACTGATTAATACACTGGAAGTACAAAAAAAGACTTTCTTTTCATTTGCCAAAGAAACTTTAACGGTTTTAGGGTTTCTTGAGGCTGTTGATTTCAAAAATAATTTTAGTTTTGCTGAATTTTTCTAGTTTTTGAAATAATGCATATTGCCAACATTTCAATAGTCTGCAGTAGCTTGGGCAAAAAAAAGCCAATTTTGTTTCATGTCGCTACACAGCGGGAAAATTTGCAAAATGGTGAGAAATAAAACGTGGAAAAAAATTAATTAAATTGATTGACATCTACCACTCCTGTATGGGCATTAAAAGTCCTAAAGAGTGGCGAAATTAGACAGTTATTCATTAATTTTTAAAATTTAAAAAAATTATCTTAATCTCTTTATATTAAACATAACATTATTTATATTATGTAGCAGCATTAGCTGTTAAGTACTCAACTTCTTAAGAGTAATAAATTTTAGTTTATAAAAATTGGTCAATAACTTCAGGTCAGAGATTCCGTTCAAGTTTTCAAAAGTATGCGAAACTACTTCAATAAGCAATTTTTAGTTCTTAATCAACATCATAATCTTCACATATAATTTTTTCTATGAAATGCTGCAGATCAATGTATATCCATAGCAGAAGGTTATGTAGGTCTACAAAATAAAAAATATTATTTTCTTTACTTATGGTAATACTAGCAGATCTAAACTTCAAAGCTAGAATACTATTTGATTGTTAAAAACGTATGCCAAGAATACAGAAAGTAACAAAAATTAACACACCTTTAAGAAAAAACTTCGGTTACCAGGATATCAACGCAATGGAACAAAAATATCAAGGGAGGAAGGGACACACACGGTGGCAGATTACTACTAGAGACTCCAACGCGAAAATTGTAATGCACGTAGAAAGAAATATAAAATCTTTTCAATGAAGTAACTGAACCAGTTTATTTAATTTTAATTTTATTGGACTTAATGGAACATCATCATGTTTTTTTATCATACTATTATGAGTCGTCCATTTTATTTGTTCAAATTCATTTCATTGTTTTAAATTCTATTCTTTAACTAACATTTGACACATATTTTATAAGATTTATGCATAGATTTATCTTGTGATGTATATATTTATTATCCTTTAGGATTAAGTTAATTTATTGCACTGATTTAATTTTATTAATGATTTATATTTGAGACAGTTCCATTGCGATTTAAGTGGTGCTTACATATTACTAATGAAATATAATTTTTAGTTTATCTCGAAAACTAGAGCCAATCTGACAAAAAAAATAACGCCGGAGCGTTTCGGAATCAGCACTACGGAATTACCCTGAAACCACTAAAATATCATTGGCAAAAGAAAGAAAAAGGATCTATGAGGATTTTTGTGAATTGAAATGAAAATATTGATTTAAGTCGCCTGTATTGGGTTGGGAAATTACTTTCATTTTTGGGCAACTTCTATAGTGTGAACAAAATCCTCTTTCTTAGAATTTTCTTTTCTCCTCAAAATCAATGTAACACCAATTCATGAAAGCCCATCGCTTCAAGTAATCGAAATTTCCAGCTTTATGTCACCAAAGACATTTTTGTTCTCTACTCCAAACTGTGCAAAAAATTGACTTTCCTTTCTGTATTTAGAACTGATGATAATTTATTTTTAGGTGCTCTCTATGTTTTTTATTTACTTCTTTGAGCTGTTATTCTTATCTTTTAAATCAAACGTTCCATCCGTGATGGAATTATGTTACATTGTGATTTTCAAAATAGATGTTGTGAACGTAAGGAGAAAGATTCATACCTTGGCCAAGACTTATCGCGGACAACTTTCAATATATCAAACAAGAGTGTTGACTAATTTCGTTTCCCCTTCACAAATGTTTAGTTTAGAGTTTCAAGACTGTCACCTTGCACTTGGTTATCTCGGCTTAAATATTTTCCATTCAAACCTATATACATCTTTTCGGATTCCGGCTTAAGCTGCTGGAGGTGTTGAATTCCCTTCCTTTTCTTCAAGTTAATTTATTTTTATTTTTAGCCTATTCCCCTTTTAGTTCCATACTTTAAATACACGCTGAAGGGGTTTTTTGCATCAATAAAAGTACAAATATTTGTCTAAGAGAAAATTAAATAACATGAGAGAAGGTTCTCAGTCTTGGCTAAGTGCGTCGCCCAGTACCTTGGCCTCCTGTAAACAGTGCAGTGCAGTGTTGTGTCAATATCAAAAACTGGTTTTAGTTAAGTTTGCCCTGAACAAGTACACAAAACACTATGTGGGCATTGTTAAAAAGGTGCAAGATGAAGAATTCGTAGTGAAATTTGTAAAAAAGAAAGAAAAGATATTTGCATGACCAGGTATGGAAGACGTTTTCAGTATAAAAATTGTAGTTATTGTCAATGTTTGTCTGAACCATTAATTTATCGCTGAGACTATTACAAATTTCCGGTTTCATTTTGTAACTGTAACATTTATTAGTTATTCTTTTACTTGATCAAAGAATTGTGCTGTTTTTGAAATTTATTTTTATGAGCATTATTGATCATGTAACATGTGCATTATTGCTCTGTTACAGTTATATGTTTTTTTTTTGTTTTTAGCTTTCTTTCCTAAAACTACAAATTTTTATTTCTAGTCGAAATAGTTTTTAAGTCATCAACATTTAACTAACTTTTGAGTAAAGTTAAATTTTCAAATTTGTTACTTACATATTTTTAAGAAAACCAACTTCCTTTCTGGGTTGTGATATTGTTCAATTATCATATGTACGAAAACATTATGCAGTGACAGTGATGTTGAAAATTTGTATCAAACTGACGCATATTTCAGTGTCATATTTTTTTTTCCCTGGTCTGAAACCCTTGCGCCATAGAGATAGCTAGATTTTAATGCTAAAACCTATAGTGTACCTTGATCAAATGAAAGATTATGTATTGTTAAATTTTTTTACATTACTATGTGTTAAGCAGGATGAAAATTAATGTGGATTAAACTGATTGTAGATGTTTTTAAAGCATCTAAATCATAAGTTTTGACTTAATATAACTACCTTTTTAAAATGAAAAATAATAACTGGCTGAGGTATTGGACCTTCCTCTGTATAACGTTTAAAACTTTTGCGACCATTCAAGTTGTGATTCCGGCGCTTGGCTACAAATACTACTTTTACTGGTTTTTTTTCTGCCGCAAAAAAATTATTCATTTTCCGTATTGCTTCTGAGTTTTATAGATTTAAATATTTTTTTTTCTTAAAAATTCTACAACAACTGAAGACTAAAATTATCAGCTTAGTCTTTTTAAATAAATATTCACGTTTCTCAAGCAAAAGCTGAAAAATTAATGTGCGAACATAAACAACAATTATTAATATATATTACAGAGAAAATAATCCTTCTAAATCCTTTTAAATTATTTTTAAATCAGAAAACATAAAATTATAAGCAACAATTGACCACTAAAGCAAAATCGTAATAAGCTATGTAATTTCTTAATTCGGATAAACGTTAAATATTTGAGTGTTATTCGATTTAAAATTGCAATATCAACAAATTAACAGTATAATTTGCATCTTGTGCACAATATTAAAATAAACACGTAACTGAAGTTTCCACGATCTTAAGTTCGCATATCGATTTATTTCTCGGGCTTTTATAAAAAAAATGCCATAAAACATTTTGTTTCTCCTGTTTTATAATTTACATTAATATTTTTCGTTATATAAAAAAAATAAAACATGTTTAAAAACAAATTGCTGAATTACAAGCATACTGTGAAACGAAGAGCGGTAAATG
>BGPR01037509.1:0-15105 GCA_013235015.1 Araneus ventricosus | reverse complement strand
TTAAATATTTTTCTGACTTATGAAGTTAGTCGGAAGAATTCCAGTTTTAATTTGGACCATATTAATATTTTTTTACCACTGAGGCAAATTTTTACGACATAATGAATAATAAATAATTCTCTTCATGCTGGAATATATTTAAAAGTAGGTAAATATTTCCGTTCAAAAATGGGGTGGAAGTGTGAAATAAACATACAAAGGATGCCTTCAGGAAAGTTTAGAAATACAATTATAAAAGTGTAATTTTATAAATTTAGATTCATTCATTTTATGCAGCGTAAAACTGAAGTTAACAAAATTGCCAGGAGGAATTTCGTATTTTATAATTAAATCAGATTAAAAAATTAAAAATGTTTAACTTCATAATAGTATAATAATTTAAATTTTTTCGGATTTAATGTATTTTGTGAAATAAACAGAGGGGAGGGTGGGAAGATCTGACAGAAAAGTTATTAGTCTGCTTGATGGAACAAAACTGGTGAGATCAAACTTCTAAATGCCCAAAGTTTCATGGGAAAAGGCATTATTCCAGATTTTATTGAGTCGAAAGTTTCAACTCGACATCTTAATTTTAACTAAAATATTAAAATTGAAGTAATCAGTCTAAAATTTAAATTTAGAATAAAATTCTCTGAAATAAATGAAAATATATACATTATCAACATCATATCCAAAAGAATTTCATTCTTGGGCATGACAATAATTATTTCTTAGAATTAATTATTATCATGTTCAGGATAATAATCTTCAAAACTAACTTTTCGCAATATACAAAAGAAAAGTACATGGAAAAGGCATAAGCAGTTTATTTGAAAATCATTTTTTGGGGAAAAAATCTTCTACAAACATTTGAGATATACTTCATAATTTAAATTTAAATCTTCTTACATGCTTATTTAATTCTTCAGCATCTTAAATGTTAAATGAGAAAATCCTTGCTATTTTAACGAAAATTAATTAGTTTCTTTTTCAATGTCAATTTAAGATCTGTTTGCAATGTCTGCAAGATCTGTTTAATTTTTACCAGCAATTGCAAAACTTTATGCGGTCTTTTCTCTCTCTCTCTCTCTCTCAGTTTTTTTTTTTTTTTCGATTGGCAGAAAACGGTTTAGACATCTATGTTTTGCGAAATAAAAATTTAAAATAAACACTATGGCATTTTAATCCTACAAATAATGCAAATATTCAGTACTAAAAACAATGCAAAGATAGCAAACTTACATCTTTTTAAATTTTCTGGAGAGCTCTTACTCTACGCAAAAAATGGAGGTATCCCTAATAGCACAAGACACTGTGCAATATTGTTACGATATCTTCACGATATTGTACGGCATTCAGAATACCGGACAACGTCGTAGAGATATCGTACAATATTTTGTGCTAATAGGGATATTTTCCGTTCTTCACTCTTTGCTGATTGAAAATAGGAATGGCACTTCTGCTAACTGTTTATGACCAATTTCCGAAGAAGCTGACAATCATTCAGTATGAAGCATGCATACCGTGAGAAACCATAGGAACCATCGTGTCAGAAGAAAGAAACGGGAACCCTGCGGAGATGATCATCCCCAACCACCTTCCCTTATTTCTCACCCCATCGAGAAACTCATTTCTGTCCCGGTAGGATGGGAGCTCTAAACTAGTTTTTAATTTCGCGATGAGGTCTTCGGTCAGAAAATCTCTGAAATATTATATTACTTGTTATTTTGTTGCAGCTTGAGGTTTCCGGGTTGTAAAAATGACTTCATCCTTAGGATTTCCCCACACTTTGTTGAAACTATTTCAATTTTTAAGAATCTTGGGAACAAGAGCTTCAAAAAAATCCTACTTTTATATTAAATACAGCCAATTAATTCCTTAATTTTGCGCACCCAGGGCGCTTGCCCCACCCTAGTTACGCCACTGGGTAGAGGCTAGATTAGCTATCGGTTCAGATGTTAATGGGTTGGATGGATTGACTAGCCCAGGTGCAGGCTTCCTTGATAGAAATTAGATCAGCGTGAAATACTGAGTTGTGAGGGTTCAGCGGCGCCATCCATTGAGCTATAGAGATGTTATTTACCCGGACACAAAATGTGCAGTCTGTTCTATAATTTATTTTGGAGCCGTCGGTATAAATATTAATGGGTTCATCTGTGTTGAAAATGTGGTGGAAGGAGACACGGTCTTCTAGATCGAATGAGGCTGGATGGAACTTGACCGTGGAGGCCTCTTGCCTTCGAAGTCTTTAGGGTCGCAGTTCTGGTCTTTGAGGTGGCTGGCTTTTCCAAATCTTGTCTCTCTGACGTAAACAGAAATCTGCTTCACAATGGTTTTCTCAAACTTACGCAGAAAAACTACATGCAATTTAATACAATTAAAACAAGTGGAGTCGAACTCCATAAACCCTTGATGGTTTATTAATAATTTGGTCATTTCTATTAAAATTATCAATTTCTTAAACTATATATTTAAAATAATTGGCAAAACTAAAGACTGATTCCTTTAGCAAGAATCATTAATTGATTCCGCCAATTTTCGGTTAACATGAGAGTTTATAACCTCTAGATACGTCATCAATGGTCGTCTGCACGCCCCTTTATTTTCTGAAAAACATCTCAAACCACTACTTCATTATACATTCTCTACGGGGAATCCGAAGTCCTTTAGCGCTTGTTTATTAATAACTGCAACATTTATATTAGAATTATCAATATAATTATCCTATTGAATATTTCTAGCTTTGTCTAAATTATTAAATACTTTAAGAATCAATTTATTTCATATTTTTATTAATTTAAAGCGTGTTACGATTTATTTATTGCTTTTCATTCCAGGAATTGACTACAAAAAATTCACCTTTGCCCATCGTTTCTACCTAGAAATTGTAGCATTTAACCAACTTCTGGAAAATCCGGTAAACCAGATATGTGGAGGAACATTCATTTTTGACTATGAAGGAATGGGTATCCGTGGTTTCTTAGAATTTACACCGTTCTGGATGCGGATGCTTGTCGAATCGTTGTTGGTGAGAAATTGTATAATTTCTCACATATTTAAAATAAACATTCTTGTTTTCGAGAAACTTTTCACCTGAAATGATTTTTTATTACTCTAAATATATCGTCATTTCTGATGAAATATTTCAATGAAATTTTTAAAGAAATTGAGAAATTAGACTGTCATATCATGCTTCTACAAACATAGGTGCATAAACAATTTTTACACATTTTTGATTTATTCAGTATTCTACAGCTCAATATTCTATATATATTATATTAGATATTCTATTCTGTATATTCTATAGATTGTAACTTCAGTCGAATGTTTTTAGTTGTTCAGAAGTCTATAAACATATAAATGATTTTGAAGCTATAACATCCCGATTAAGAAAGTTTAGGTTTCTGATAGAAAAAAAATATTTGTCAGTGCATTGGTATATGACGTTTTATTTGAAAGTCACATCCTTAAAGCCTTAAACAATCGGGTTCAGTCTGCATAACAAAAATTACAAATAATAATAAAACCATTCGATCGGAATTGTAATCAAAATGCCGTGTCAAAAAATGCAAGTGGTAAAAAATTTTATCCTTCGATAAATCTCGATTTCAGTAAAAATTCATCTACATATTAATGCCATTGAAAAGGATTCCGAAAATGCATACTGTGTCCCAAAAACATTAACACGCTTTAAATGCCTATTTTGTAAACAATTTATTATAGGAATCAAAGTTTCATAATTCAAATCAATTATCTCCGTATTATTATGGTGACTTCATGGGCAAACATAATGGAATTCTGGAGAAAGGATGATTAGCCCGAAGAGGTAGCATGGAACTCCTCATACACACAGAATGTCTCAGGATCTACCGCGATGGATATTTTTTTGCGAGAATATATAAAAAGTAATGTTTCTATGTTGAGACCAGCTAGAATCAAGGAGGTGAGATCCTCCATTTAATGATGATGAGCCATTCTTTAAAAATAATGACTGCATCAATCGTCTTAATTACAGCTCTTTGGTTATGTTATGCTATTTGGTTTGGTTGTATGTTAACTCTCTAGGATAGTTAGTGAAGACATTAATTGGTTCTTACTCTTTTGAAAATGTCGTGGCTGTGGTGACGTTTACACGAATTTACAAAAGCAATTTGATTATACCACGCATTGAGAGACATTTGAGAAGAAAGAACGGTACTTCCAGCAGAATTCTGCAGCTCTGATTTACAATCATGGCGTGAGGACCGATCTTGTTGGAGTTCTGCTTAACAAAGACCCCCACCCTCTACATGACATGACATGACGCCACCCCATCCCCCTGGTACCTACAACCTCAAGGGTTTTCTAACGAGTTGGATGGATGCAGGGTGGATGAGTGCAACCACTTTCACCACAGGGCACTGAGATCCCACGCGAATGCCGTCCCCCGAATAACTTTAAATTCTCCCCTCCCCTATGATTTGAACTTATGAAAAAACCACAAAAGTTACACTGGAGCAATTATAGAGTCAAAACAAATAAACGCCTTGTCTGCGCAATGCACTCTTAAAGAGTTTGGCATTTACAGAGAGAAATGATAAGCATTTAAACAAAGAACTTGATTAAATACAATACAAGCAGGAAACATACGCAAAAAAGTTTGGAAAATAAACACAAATAATATCCAAAAAAATTATTCTGAATTAAAAATGAAAGAAAAAAGAAAAATAAATAAAATAAAATAAATTTTGACACAGATTGTTTGTACTGTTGGCATTTTTGCAGTTGATTTTTCTTGCTTCGAAACATTCACGTACTTTCGTGCTTATACCACACGCACGCTGAAAATTTCAGTAGAGCACGAATCTAAGGATGTATAGGGAAATTGTAGTCAAGCAGTTTTTATTTTTCTCAGATTTCCCTAGGGTTGTTCGTTAGGAGTTTATCTCTCTTGTTACTGTCTGACGGTGGCTAGATTGTTTGAGACAATTCCCTATTTCCAAAGCGCACATAAACAAAGACGGGTTTGTCCAAACAAGGTACATACGCTGAAGACAAAATCAGAATTTTATCAAATGTTTTCGCAGGATGGCTTGCTGACGAAAAGGTTGATGTCGCAGAGAAAGGTTTATTAATGAGAAAACTGACTAGACCCTTGATTTAAAAGTCGGTGTGTTGGAGGCTTAACTGGATAGCTAGATGTCTGGATTTAAAAAGTTCTCTTAATTATTAATATGATTGGTAATCCCTCAAATTGTGCCGAAGGACAGGTGATTTGACGCAACTCTGCTGTACCATTCCTGTTCTAAGCTGGGATCTGGTTGTTCTATGTGTGAGGTCGTTGTTAGAAGACAGAATGTAGCAAAGTGAAAAGGAGATCCAATTTCTCCACAGCTACATAATGGAGAGTTGGCTAGATGGAATCTGTGCAGATATGAAGGAAAAGGGCCGTGTCCTGTAAAACACAGAACATCCGCTCTATTTCAGCTCGCTGACTGCAGTGAAACTTTAGGAAATAATTTTAAATGTGAATCGGCCCGTATCCCCTTTGTCCCATTAATTTTGCCGTTGCTTCATCATATCTTTTCGAAGGATATTTTGGGCATGACATTTTGCCAGTTTTATGTTGAGTTGGACGTCGTTTGACTCTGCCGCTGCCTTCGCTAGACTGTACGCTGCTTCATTTTCGAAATAACCCACGTAGGCCTTTATCCATTAAATGTTTATATGGGGGGTGTTTTAGAAGTATTTCAAAATTTCACTGGCTCTTTTGTTGGTGGTCTTTGGGGTAGATGATGTTTGGATGCTGGCTCTATTATCCACGAAAATTGCAACTAGAAGATTTGTTTAGAGCGTAGTTGCCTATTTACTGCTTCGTTGAGGGCTAGGAGCTCGGCCTGAAAGACTGTATTGTCTTTCGCCAATTTAGCAGACCATTGATGCGTTGTGTTGTTTTCTTGCATCACGCAGAAAGCTGCGCCCACCCCATTTGGAGATTTAGATCAGTCCGTGTAAAGGCGAGTGCCCACGTTATTTGATCCACCGTCATTTATTGAAAGGATGATATCTAAGGATGCTTCTGCTTAAAAAAGATCCCCACCCCATACAGAATTATTGTATCAGAAAATTTTGGATTTCTTTTCATAAGGATTCATGAAATGTAATGCTTTCAGCTGTACAAGCTACAGCCAACGGGTTGATCTCAATCCGCTGATTGCCTCTGAAAGTGAATACTTCCAAATGCCATTTGAGATGCTTAGAACAGTTAACACTTCATTGGTCAATTTTATCAGCAGCGGATGAACATCGATTCAAACATTTCCGATTGCTGAAAAAATTTGCCTCTATATAAATTAGTTTATGATACCTTGAAGCAATTTTTAATTGTCTAGACAATAGCATCTTTTTTTCTGTAGAAAACACTCCATGGAATTAAACAACTGTTATTTTACAGCTTGCAATATTGGTAACTCTTATCCAAATATTTTTGAAGAATATAACAAAATTTTTAAAGTATTATTTTCAGACTTGTCAGTTCAGGTTTAATAATACTCGCAGTATTCTCCATACACTCAACTAGAGCTGTCACTGATTATTCTACTAGTAAGATTCTATAATTTTATCATGAATACATCTTATTACATATTAATTCTGTTATTTCAGAATGCATTCCCTTGTCGACTGAAATCCGTTCACTTAGTTAACACGCCATCATTTTTTCCACTCATAATGAAACTTGTCAATCCATTTCTGCTAAAAAAGATTCAAAATCGAGTAAGTTGCTTAAAATTCTATGTAGATATAAAGCAAAAATATAATAATTATAAAAATATTAATTTAACTGAGATTTTTTTACAGGTTTTCTTTCATTCAAAGTCTGACTGGGAAAATCTTCATGCTTTAATTTCTCCTAATATTCTTCCAGAAAAATATGGCGGGAAATTAAAACAGAACGAACTCATCGACGCTCTGAAAAATTTAAAAGAACAGGAGGAGAAATTTCTTCAATTGTTTGCTTTCGGTAATATTGAAACAAAGAATGCTAGACAGTCTCTGAAAGTATTTGAATAGAATTACCGGTGGTGACTTTTTATAATCCAAAGCATGTTGTAATTCGTTACAAATATTGGTGGTTTTGTAATTAATTGTCATTATAACCGTAACTATAATTTATTTATTCTTTACACGAAGACGGTTGAAGACCAATTAAATTTCAGTACTTTTATTGCAAAGCTACAAACCAAAAGTGGTCTTTATCTTGAATATGTAGCCATTTTTTTCAAAGGCTTGAAGCAAACAATATCAATTGGAAAACACAAAAAAGCATCTGTACTTTAGCCATTTTCCTTGTTGGCAAACTATCAAAACTGTACCACTCAAATTTAAAAGAAGAATATTGTATGAATAAGAAGTATAATTAAAGTTACGTCTGCGCTTAGAAATTTATGAATCGTATGTTATGATTGTTTCCTGTATATAGGTTTTGTCATCGGTCATAATTGTTACCCCAGATTTGTATTTTATCATTTGTCATGATTGTTTCCCTGGATTTATGTTTTATATTTCAGCTATAATTATTTTTCCTGTAAAAGATGGTTTTCGAATTGTCTGCACTTAATTTCTTTAAGTACCAGTTCAATTACAAAAATGTCATATGAATAAAGGTGGCAATAGCTGAACCATTGAGGCTGTGTCCAGTGAGGCATAAATTTTCAACTGATGGAAAACTCCACACTTAGAGTGCAACACAGAGGCTGGTTAGGAAATTCAGCTTCTGTACTTCGGTGAAGACGTCTTAGAAAAATGTCTTCCCAATTATGGTTCTAAATTGAGCTATAATGAAAGGGCTTCGGAGGTTATCTAATAGATGCCATTAAAACAGGTTGGGACATGGCTTTCCATGTTCAAATTTGCACATGGAATGCAGCTTCTAGTTAATATGACTATATTGTATTGACTTAATAAATATTAAAGGGAAAAAAATCTACACCAGTTCTCCTCTCCCTCTTAACAAGAACTTCAGTATTTCCGTGGTTGCTGCATTTAGTGAATCATATCAACCACCAAATCAGTTTCCATCATCTAACTAATCTTCTGTCTACTTCCATACTTACGTGACAAACATTCTCTTGAAGAGTGCATAGAGCTAAAGTGCGCAGAAGTATCGACAAAATAGACAAATTTATTACAAGATTCCATACTGTTAAATTTGGAAGATGATTGATAACTTCATTTTTTTGCCACCAAATAGGCATTGATTCCTGCTGCATGGAAATCCTTGAATAAATTTTCGGCAACAAAGCCAGCTTCAGTAGAGACATTTTCTCACGAAAGCAGTCGTCATATAAATATGAATCCACACTTTCTTCTTCCTAATATATTTTTCTTCCTGATATTCTATTGAATATTTGTAAAAGACTTGTGTATAAAAGACTGTACGATTAGGTTGATTAGGGATATAAGTTATAAGAAGGCGCAAAGACGTAATTTTCATAGTTGTATTAATAAATCATTTATCCTTACAAGTCCAGTTTATCCTCCCAGTCGAAGTCGAGAGGCTACAGACGTGCCAAAAAATCGTTGCACCAGTTTCGCATGATTATACAGCATGCAAAAGAACCATTTGTTGTTTGGTGTAATAAAGAATAAATGGAACTCGTAGGAGTTCCAATGAGCAAGTAAGAAAACCTTTCTTTACGTTAACCATGCCCGCTGAGAGAGCGGGCAGGGGGGACAAAATCCCCGGGTACTTGGACCGGGCACAGAGGAAGGCGAACTGACAAGGGAATAGGACGAATATGTTTCTATTATTTTCAAGAGTATTTATTTTTTTTATGAAAGTTGAACTATATTATTACATTTATTTTCTCTGGATATAAAACTAGCATTCTCTTTATATTTCTAGAAACTACAGTAGGTGGCTAGAGGTCACCTGTTCGCAACAATACGTAACGTCACCGGGCGACGGGCTGAAAGACTTCCGTCCTCTGTACAGTCGCTACGCTCAAAATTCGCGAGAGGGGGAAGGGGCGCATGTCATTGTGAGGGGCCTGTTTTCCATTACTTTGCCCTGGGGCCGGGCTCGGCTCTCGGCAGGACTGACGGTAACGACTACAACCAATAGGAGTACCAACTAGCATGTGGTTACAATGTTTAAGGGAAATGTCAACGTTGGACAGAAAAGAATTTTCAACAAAACGACTCTAAGCTTGCTTTAAGATAGAATAGATGACGTCCTTAACAGTTGAATACTTCTGTAGGGAAAGATTCTTTGGAAAGACGCACGAAACAAGACTGAAAAAGTTTCACAGAAGTAGTTAACACGTATCTGGATCCGTCCATATAAACAAGCACCCAGTTTGTGTAAAGAGAATTTTTCATTAGTGTTATCCACGCACAAGAGCATATACCTTCTACAACAATAGTTCATTTTCGCTTTTAGATAAAAAAAAAATGAAGATGCAAGAATCGATTCATTTAAGAAAATGTAGTATCTCTTTCATATTTAATTATTACTAGCTACGTGACCCGGCGTTGCACGGGCTATCTCGAATAATGCGTCATTCCTTGACGGAGAGAAAAAGTGAGATCATGTGACACATGCCCAACATTCTCTCCTAAATAAATAAGGAGAAAAGAGAGGTTCAATCATTCCGTCCGCGTAAAGGCTTCAAAATATACTTTTAAAAAATCGCAAAAATAATCTTTATTTTGTAAAATTACGATTCCGGAATTATTTTTTGTCTGACTTTAGTACGGAAGGAATGAGATAACCCAGCGTTGATCGGAATCCGTATTTTTTTCATATGCCCGCCTCCAGTTTATATACACATGAAGCAAGATGCACTGAGTACATGAAATCTAAAAATGAAACCTCATAGAAAACAATAGTTTTAGTAAAAACCCTATATGAGCGATTTAATTTTCCCTGTTTCTTTATATCAATTACCAAAACCCACACAAAACTCTATCCACATTGACTTGTTGCATTGTTCAGGTTTCCATATTGCAACAATACATTTTTTTTATTTCTGTCAGCGTCACTTTTTTATTGTTGTTGTAACAATGTTCTTTAAAGTAAACGACTTCAACAATAAAATAAATTTTGAATTGCGCTGTAACAATGAAAAGTATTGTTATAAAGTATCCGAAACAATGAAAAGTATTGTTGTAAATTATTTTTTAATTAATATCTTTTTCACTAATTAAAATTTCAATATTTAAATGGCCGAAATGGATTCCTTGAATTATTCCCCATCTTTTGGTAGTTTCCGCGCTTCTCCGTTCGGTGGTTCGTGAGAAGATAGAAGGACATACATACATACATACGTTTGTTTACCTTCGAATTTTAATAGGATAGATTCAATATGATCATTATTCATATATAATAGAATTATACGCATTATTTGCGTATTATAAAAAATTGTGTAAAGGATGGCAATAAAGTCAGTTTAATAATTTGGAGTGATATGATATCGATTCTTTCTTTCCAGAAGAAAAAAATGAAAACATTAGTTTATAAAATTTCTTACGCATTTAGGCATTTGAATAGTTTAACGTCTCATTTTAAAGACCCACTAGTGCTAGTGGGAACAGACTTAGTCATTTTGAATTGCTGAAGCGGAAGAACTTATATACCACTCTCCAGATTTCGACATCAAGAAGATAGCATCTGACACGCGAAAAATTTAAGATACTCTGTGACCACATTCAGCATCGAAGAGGGTTTCATAGATCGTGTGGTACCAAATCCGATATGCAACCAACTTCGTAATGCTGCTTAAAATGTTACACAAACATTTTTTGAACATAATGAACAATTAAAACCATTGAATAACATAGAAAAAGATGTAGTTTAGCCTAAAATATAAAACTCATATTTCTGGGAACAATATGTAATTTTCTGGCAAACCATTAAAATACCACTCATGTTAATTCTTCACAAAATATTTGCTTTATTATAAAGAAGTTGAAGATATTAATATTATATTAGATGAGTTAAATTCCTAAATGATTATAATTTCCATGATGTCATCCTCGGGAATGCAACTCTTTGAGACGCCATGCCATGCTACCGTAGTGATCCTCTTCCTGGCTAAACCTCCTCTCCATCTTTTATTTTTTGCTTTCTTTCCTTCTCTTTCTCTCGAAGGCTGGAGGCTGTCCATGAAAAGCTATTGCCCCCCTATTTGATATTTTTAGCTAATACCAAATAGGGGGGCAATAGCTAGAAAATAATACTGTTGGTATTATTTTCTAGCTATAAGTAGAAAAATAATACTGTTGATAGAAAAATAATACTGTTGGCCGTTACGTATTGACTCTGTGTAAGGTGCACTGAGGACTCCTGTCTCTTTATTGACTTGTAGTTTCAAGTGATGGTGAGGTTCTTTTAAGTGATCCTGATAACATTCGAATCAATATATTTTTTAGTCACAATCTTGCAGATTAGTTTGAGAAAAAATAATGATTGCAAGAGTTCGGAGAAATATGTTATGCTATTACGAATTCTGGCCTTATTTTTTCTGAATTCAAAAAAGAGCTAAAAAACCCTCTTTTTGAAATCTAAAATTCATCTGCAATGTGATTATAAAGTCCATCTGAAATTTCGCATAACTGGTTGTCGCATTGGTTCTAAAAAGTTCTCAGCAATTTTCAGATGACTACGCGACGAATGACTAGATGAAAGATGACTGTAAACGAAATTTAATTAAGAATGTTTGACTGCATGTCAGTGACTAATTTCTCGGTTGAATGATCTTTTTCTCATCTGAAGTGAGTCAAGGATTGATTAAAACCTACGATGCAAGAAAATAAGATGAATGTTTTTGCAGTTCTTTGCATTCAAATATATTTAAAAAGATTTGTTGACTTCAATGAAACTATGGAAGCCCTTACACAGACAAAAGCATGAAGGAAGAAATTTTCAAGAGTATTTAAAAAGGCTTCATGAAATTCAATGGAAAGTTTTTTAAAGCTGCATTCTCATACAATTTCATAAATAATTTATTTTTGAATTATAATTTTGTTCAATGATTATAAAAATTGAATTAAATGTTTATCTGTTTCAAAAATAAAATATCGCAGATAAAATTGAAAAGTATAAATCATCTCTTTGAGGAAATGGGAAGCGAATATATAATAAATGCCTCTGTTCAGAGTTTCCTAACACAGTGCTTCAATTTCTCAACCTTGAATTTTCCCGGCTCTTTACAATTAAAAAAAAACTACTATTTAAGAAAGATTTTCTGTGTGTTACCTTTTCGAAAAGGCGTGCTTGGATTCGAAAACCTGCTGAAGCAGCCGAAAGTTTGATGCACACAAAAAGCAAAATATTATTCATTATAGGTACGACTTAAGAACCAGTTTTCTTAGTCGTACCGAAATTATTACTTAAAGATATGTTTATTTCTTTCGACACGGTACATGCATTTTGAACTTTTTTGGCTTGAATAGCTGCAAAATTCACAGAGGTTGTGAATAATGCAATATTTAATTCTTCATTAATTAAAACCAGTAATTTTTTTACCTTTTTCCTTGGGGGGTACGACTTAAACATACTGTGAAGTTATGCGATTGTTTATTTGAAAAGAATAACTTTTTCAATTATTTCTAAAATTACCATTTTTAATTCATTATAACTTTTACAATTCAGATATAAGAAATTTTAAGATAGCTTCCGAGAAAAAGAAAACAGCTGTTGATTCTATGTTCAGGTGAATGGAAGAAATTCTTTTCAATTGCTCTTTGGGTATACATCCTCTTTTTCTATCGTTTGTAAGAATTCTAGCCATATAAACGGTGTGATGCAATAATATAACTACCTGCAGGGTAATCAGGGATTCTTTAAAGAGATGCAATTTGACAAGAGAGAACTTCTAACGCTTCTGCACTATTGCATTTGTATCGGTTCTTAGCCAGATGGGGAAGAAATATGTTTGGACACATTTGTTCTGATTGCTAGGAAAATGCTTTTAATACTTATGTCGGCGTTTCTTTATATCTTTTGCACGGAAAAATAATTTCGCGATGCCGAAATATAATAAATTAATAATTTAATTAGCTGAGACATTCATCTATTCCTTTGTGTTTTTGAATTATCGTATTTTAATGCACACTGATCAAGAGACCGACCGAGAGACTTCAAGCTGAAGTATTTCGTCCAAATTTGACACAGATCTGCAATTTTTTCATTCATCTAATCTTATCATTAATGTGGTATTGCATTCACAGACTGACCGAGAGACAAACGTCATTTCCAAGATCCTTTCTTTGGACTCTGGTAGGTCTAGAACCCGAAGATTCATTAAAATCATAAGGTGGAATTCTCTGACGATAACAATACTTCCTATATTTCTGTTACGAAGACTCTTTGGATTTAAGAATTTATTGAAAATTTAAATTGATAATTTATTTCTGTTCGACCTTGTTCCGCTAATTATGAATTAAAAAGTTATTCGTGTGTTTATAATTGACAAAAATCTGAGTAGCCATAAATATTATTGTAATATTTTATTAACTTCGATAAAGTATTAGTTCAGCAAATTACCTTCCAATTACGAGTTGGGTTTTCCTTGCGGAGTAGATTTCTTTTTCTTTACTCCCAACATTTCGAGAAGTTTATTGACCCTAGAAAAAAAGGAGTTTACGTAGAAACACCGCAACCCCTTAGTAGAGCTTCTGAGATCCTCGTGTGAGATCACGTCAGAAAATTCCGCCTACGTGAGTACTATTGGATCCAGACTTTAGGGTTATAGTATTAATCGCTAGTCTTTAACCAATGGAAATCCTATAGCTTGTCATAATATTTGATTTTGAGCAGCCAAATGGATGTTTAAAAAACTAAAAACTTGGATAGGGAGACAGATCACTTGAGGGAGAAAAATAATGCTCAGAACTTCAGAAAAATATCGGGGGGTTTCGGGAATCGCCAAAAGCCCGGGGGTCCATGAAGGAAGTGACTGCGTGTCTCCGCCCATGTTGAGGACATTTGGCCTGATATTCTCAGCCGTGGTGAATGGAGGGAGAGATTTTGTTCTGAAAAGTTGGAAATGAAGCTGTGCTGAACCCCGAGACTGTTTAGACTCAGTCTGTTTTCGGTATGTTAAAATAGAATTTTCTTATTGTGTGAGAGTCATTAAAAATATGTGTATGTATCGATGTGTCATGTGTTGCAGTTAAATATTGGATAGAGTTAAGGTGTTGTGCTCTATGAAATGTGTTTGTTCTATGTATGCTAGGATTAATTTTGATATAAATAAATGTTCTTAGTTTAAAATCATTAGTCTCTGTTTCTTTCACCTTTTTTGTATATTGGAGGAGGAATACTATTTGTATTATTTCTTTCAAAGTTTGTATATTGGAGGAGGAATACTATTTGTAAAGAGCCTAGGGTTAGTTCAAATTGCAACATTTAATTTTTTAACACAACGCGAATAAGTTAAATTTGCCTGGTGATCATTATAGTAGAAGATTCTGGAGATAAATTGATAATTTAAATCAAAGTCAAGCTTACTCATTATTACCTGTTGCTAATTAATCAGTATTTGAATTCCTAGTTGGTTGATTTAAGAGTACTAGAGTAGTGTTATCATATACTTGACGGTTTGGTTAATAATGTTTTAGAAAAATAGAAAATAATGTTGAATTTTGATATGAGAAGAGATTGTTATTTTAGTGATTTAATGTTTTGAGAATTTAGGCCTGCTTGGCATAATGTAGAAGATCAAGCTTGAGAAATTAATATCAGATAGTTAGAATGTGAGTTAAGCAACAGGTGTAAAGATTTACAAGTTAAGTTGAGTTGTAAGTTAAAATTCGTTAGCACAATTCTTAAACAGGGGAGCAAAAAGGAAGAATACTTTTTTCTTTTAAATTGCAAAATTCATACTTTTAGAGGATTGTTAAATTCTCATTTGCCCGCAATCAAAAATTTGAAACCTTCCATTCCCAACTGTAAAAAATTTTGAAATGGGGTAATAAGCCAACAAAATCTTTATTGACTCATTAATTATAATGCAGGAGATTTTTTAAGATGGCAAATCAGAAAGCAATGCAGGAAGGGCAGAAATATATTATATTTTCCTAATAGTCATCAATCAATTTCTGCTATTCTTTAGACACATACATCTTGAAATTAGAAGTCAT